>PVJN01045631.1:0-16805 GCA_004026805.1 Lasiurus borealis
GGAGAGCCTGCATCGTATCGCTAAGTTGGTCCTTGAACCGCTGTCTCCTGTTCTTGTCTTCACGTTATAGGTAGATCGATCCCCAACCTACACACACACACACACACACACACACACACACTGTGTTTCCTGAAGGTGTACACACACACACACCCAACCCACACACACACACTTTGTGTTTCCTGAAGGTGTACACACACAACACACACACACACACACACACACACACACACACACACTCTGTGTTTCCTGAAGGTCCCCAAATCGGCTTCTTTCTTTTTTCCTTTCTTAGTGAAGACGAGCATAATCTCCTGCCTATAGACTATCATGCTTATTTAAACGAATTGAATAGCCCGCATTAAAGATTTGGATGGTTCTTCTAGTCAAAGCCACTTAACACATTTTACCTAAGTACTACACTACCCCTGAAAGAAAAGCCACGTCTCCCATGTGCCGGCTGGCTCATGGGCACCTCTTGTAAGCTGGTTGAAGATGTAACAGGTGCTGCGATGCTCAGTAAAATTCCCTTTTTCCTCCACCCACCTACCGGTCGTTCGCTTGGAGGGGAGGAAGAAATGCAGCCTACCCATTTGGAATACTTGGCAGTTTTAAGCGGGGTGGTGTTGTAGATGGACTCTGTGTTTTTTGGGGGAGGGGATTCAGAGAGTGCTGCCACGCTCTTTGGATTGGAAAAATCAAGGAATGTTTTAAGTATTTATTTTTGACTACATAAAAAAAAAACCCATATATGACGGGCCACGTGCTTTGTAAAATTGGTTAATTGAAATAAACTTAAAAGTGCATTGGGGAAAATTCACTCATTCAGTAAATTTATTAAGCGCTTACTTGGTACTATGGGGAGCGTTGGGGAATGGAGCTTTCAAATTCCAATGTTGACAAGACATGGTAAGCAAATAAGATAACTTCAAGTAATAATAAGAATAGTGACGGTTGTAATATTAGAGGATCATGTAAAAGGCTGATTAGAAGGCTTCTCCGGGGAGGTGACATTTGAGCAACATCTTGGAATAAGGAACCATCTGAGTGAAAGTCTGAAAAAGAATGTTTCTTGTGGAAGGAACAGCAAGTGCAATGGTTCTGTAGCAGAAATGATCATGATGTGTTCTAGGAAGAGAAAGACGGTAGTTATGGCTCCAAAGAACCTTGTGGTGGGGAAGAGAATGGAAGGACATGAAGTTGTGGAAATAAGGGCCAAGTCATGTAGATGTAGCATCTTTGAGGACATGTTTAAGAGCTAGGATTTTATTTAAATTATAATGGAATACGATAGATGATTTAAAGCAAGCAAAGACTGATTTGATTTTGTTTTAACTTAGGCTGCTTTGTATTGATTAAGGGGGCAAGAATGGAAGCAAGGAGACCATTGTGAAGGGCATTGTAGGCAGAGATGTAGGTAATTTGCAGTGATAATGGAGACAGAACTAAATATATTTTATAAGTAGATTTGATAGGACTTGCTGATGGATTTTATGTGGGAAAGGAAAGTCAGGATGATGACTAAGAAGTTATCCTAAGCAACTGGATAGGTGATGTAGAGAAGGCTGGGAGGGTAAGATGGTTGGTTACATCTAAGTGAGATGTCAAATAGGTAGGTGGATATATGACTCTAGAGCTTAGGCCAGGACTAGAGAAATTTGGAATCATTTAGATGATATTTAAAGCCATGGAATTGTGGGAGATTTCCTAGGAAAATGGGTAGATATGCAAGAGAAGAGAGCCCAGGTCTGTGGTAGGAAGAAAATGGAATAGGTGTCACTGAAGGAATATATGACAAGAGGCAAGTTGTGAACTTGATGGGATGCTGCAGAATGGGTGAAAAAGATGGCAGCAGATATGTGACCCTTTAATTTGGCAAATTAGACGTCATTGGTGATCTTAGCAAAAATAGTTTTACTGGAGTGGGATGGAACAGACTGAAGCCCTATTTCAGGGATTTGGAAGGAGAGTGAGCATCAGTGTTGTATAGTGGTTGAGAGGGAGAACTGTGGAGCTAGAATAGCTGGATTTGAGTTCTGTCTCTGGCACTTACCAGCTGTATAACATTGAGTAAGTTGCTTAACTCAGTGCCTCTGTTTCTTCACCTCTAAATTGGAGAAAATAATGAATATGTGTTACCAAATCTTTGAATGCTGCCTGGTTAACACTGTTTTAGGTGATCAGAAAACTTTAAAAAGTGTTAAATGAGTCAAAATAGTGTTCTTTTTAAGCCTCCAGTTTTTGAATTACTTAACTTCACTGCCATTTCCCTTCCCCCCGCCCCATTAAGCTAAAATTATAGTTTTCTTAGTGTTTATGCTTATATTTTTTTCTTTTTTAAAAACATGTATTTTTATTGATTTCAGAGAGAAAGGGGAAGGGAGAGAGAGAAACATTAATGATAAGAGACAATAATTGATCGGCTGCCTCCTGCACGCCCCCTACTGGGATGTGCCCTTGACTGGAATTGAACCTGTAACCCTTCAGTCTACAGTCCCACGCTCTGTCCACTGAGCCAAACCAGCCAAGACTATAATTTTTCTTTAGTTTTAACAAAGCGTAATCCAGGTATCATGTAGCCTACTCAGATGACTAGCACTACAGTTGTTACTTTTGGAATAAATAAGGTACTGCAGTAGTAGGAATTAGGATTGGTCCTTCTATAATGTACATTGATGTGGTAAAATTAAGTGCTTATCCAAGTTTCTGTCCCTTTAATTGTATTTCAGATGAATTCTTTCAGATGATGAGCTTTAAAGCTCCAATTATTTAAGACCTATGGTTTCTAACTTTGATTTTGTGAAACTTTAGAATGGGTTCATGATCTGGAGGGATTTTTTGCTTTATTTTAAAGTTGTATAATTGCTAAATAGTTTGAGGGAGGAACATTTGAAGAAGAGTTATGTGTAAGATGTAACTCAAATTTGTATAGAACTTTTTAGGTACTTGTACCAGTAAGGCATCTCATGGTTTTGGACTTTGCCTCCCATTTTGAATGTATTTGTCCAGGAAACATTTATTGATTATTTAATCTCCCCTGTGTTAAACAATGTGTTAGATATTGAGAAAATAGTAGAAAACAAGATATGAAATGACTATCTTCATATCATTTACCAGTTAGCAAAGAAGACAAATGTTGAACAAGTAATTACAAGTGTTGTGAAGTCCAGAATGTTGTCAAAATATACATTTGGGAGGTCAGGAAAGGCTTTCCTGTCATGGTAACATTAGATCTCAGCCTTCAAGAATGAAAGGCAATTTGCTTGGGTCAAAAGGATGGGAATGGAGAGCTATGAGAGCATTTTAGGTTTTAGAGAGCAGTTTGGATGAAGCCCTAAAGTGAAAGAGAATGTGTCTTGTAGGAAATTGAAAAAAAGCACGGGGAAGAATACTATTGGGTAGCACCAGAAAGAGGAGCCAGATCACATGACTTTTTTGAGTCATGTTAAGGATTTTGGATGTCACTGAAAGATAATAGGAAACCAGTGATGGGTTTTAAGGCAGGAGAATTTTCATATTGATATTTAAAACAAAAATAGCCTGATTGCAGTTTCAGCATGAATAAAATTCAGTAAATCTACATTTTATTTTATAATAGTTTTGTAGGTGTATCAGGATTCTGAGTTTTTCATTATTGAAAGTGTAGGTGTTAAAATTGACACCTTGAAATACTTAAGATTGATGTGTTCTCTCAAACATTTGCTTAATCATACTTGCTAATAATAAAATAAAATTAGATCTAGTCTTTCCTTTGATAATGTGAAGAAAAATCTTTTTATGTTCAAGTTTTCTGTTTTTGTTTTTAAACAGAAAAGGTTTTCTACTGTTTTAAAACGTTTTTGTGAGTTTACATATCACTAAATATGGAACTTTTATAAAATCATGAACTTTTTTACTGAAGAGAAACCTCAAGATCTAATCGCTCAATTTTTCAGAAGATAAAATTGAAAGGCAGACATTTAATTACGGACCCAGATTTTGTGAGTTTAGTAGTAAAGAACAGAATGCTTGAATTTGTGCTCCTGCTAAGTACTCCTCTGAAGATAGTGTGTTGTGTGGTGAAAAGAAAGTAAGTTTTGAGTTAACATATACCAGTGTTCAAATCTTAGTTTTGCCACTTACTAACTGATTTCTTTATTAGTATAATAGGGAGAATTGTACTTGTTTCTTTCTGTAGTTGAAAGAATTGAATGTGGCACATTTTTTTAGAGCCTAGTCCTTTCCTCCTTCCTTAAATACTGGTTGATAAAACACAAATAGGTTACATTTCTATTGCTACTGTTACTATTATCACTATCATTGCTACTGGCACTACCACATAACATTTGTATTCATTGATACGTTTTCTATTATCACTGAGTTCTATGTAGTAAGCATTGTTTACCTCCATTTGAGGTCCTGAAGCACAAAGTCAAGATAACTTGCCTAGAGTCACAGAGTTAGCTATAGCATGTGACAAAACAATGATTTAAACTAAAGCTTTTAGACTGGAGTCATGTTTTTAATTTACTACTCTGCTGTACTTTGCTATTAACTTTTCTATTTTTTATTATAACATTTTCATAGTGATAGCTGCTATTGTAAAGGAACAAGTTCTGAGGCATCATGGTTATCGGTGCTTTACATTTATTTTAAGAAATAAGCCTTTTAGGAATTTTTGTAGTCTTTCCCCTTTCACCTACACTTGTTACAGTACCTTTCTCAGCACATTAAAATATATTTTTCTTCCTGTTTCTCAGGACGAACTGAAAGGTGATCATTTTACTCATGAACTTAAACCGTTTCCTTCCTTTGATCTTTCTCTTTCTACACACTCCTTTCATTCTTTAAGGAAGAAAAACTCAGTAACAATAGCAAAAACAAAAAATAAATCATACTTTTTCTCTAGACATTGCATCCTCGTTTTCTTTTTTTTTCAGAAGTGAACCTTGATAAATAGTCTTTTCACTCATTTGCCTCCAACCATTTATTTCTTAATGCTTTTCAATATAGCTTCTTTCTATTTATATTCAAGCAGAATTGCTAACCTCAGTGTTACCAATGGCTTATATTGACTAAATGTAAAGATTTTATAAACTTTATGTTCTTTGACCTGTATTTATAACATTAGAAAATATTGATGCTGCTTTTTTTTTTTTAACTTTTGAGATGTTGATTCCCTAATACTTTGGTTTTCTTTTTTTCTCAAATCAGTTCTAGCCCCTTTACATTCTTTTCTTGCCTTTTATATGTATTTTGCAAGTTCTGTTTTCATGACTTTTTTTTTTTCTCAACCATTTCTGCTCCTGCTATCTCATTCACATTCATTCCCATGGATGTTTCTATTATAATTTGTGGCAGTTCTTAATTTTTTTGTGTGTGTATATTGTACATTCTTTGAAAGTTTAATTAAAGAGTTCCTTCTTAAGATGTTGCATATATATTTCATATGCATTTACCTTGAATATCTGAGTTTTTCCAAAAGAGCCTCTGCTTTATGCAATTATTTCTCATATTTATGTTTGTCTTAACCACTGACCACTTTTCAAAGCCTTAAGCTCTTATTTACCATTTTAGCTGTTTATCTACCTAGTTCTTTTATCTGAATTTCAAACTACATTTCTGAAAATAAATGTTATCTGAATTAAATTATTTTCATTTCACTTTTCCAAATTATTCGGATGTTGACATAAGGAAGGTCCAAACCTTTAGATGATTTTTAGTTTTAAAAGAGATTGAGTCAAGCCAGTGGTAGTGCCAGGAAGCAAGATCTGAAATGCTCTGAGGATAACAGTTTTGCAGTTTCTTTTATACATTAGGAATTAGAGAATGGAAGGAAGATAACATAAAAGTGGGCAAAAGCAAGGTATGAGGTAATAAAGATTCTGTGCTCCCTTGGTTTTGTTAATCTAGATGCACAAGAATAATGAATAGGGCTTGCTTAAAAACCTTTTACAAAGGAAGTTCTATGTTCAGATGTGACTATTCACCATGACCTACCTTGTTAGGAATATATCCTATCTAATAAAGTGGGAATATGCTAATTGACCATTACTCCATCATAAAGATGGCTGCACCCACAGCTGAAGCCAAGTTCCCATAAGGAGCCTTAATGAGCAATCAGCAGGGACCTGAGGCTACACCCTCCACCACCCCAGTAGGGCTTGAGAGGGACCTGAGGCCATGCCCCCTACCAGGTGGGGCTTGACAGGGTACTTCAGGCCACATCCCCACCCTAGGACCAGGCCAGGGGACCTCAGACTGCACTCCCAGCCCAGCAGGACTTGACAGGGGACCTCAGACGACGCACTCCGCCCCAACATCAGGCCAGGGGACTTGAGGCTGGGCTCCCCTGCCTGGCTGGGGTTGACAGGGGACCTCAGGCTATGCTCCCCACCCAGCAACCCAGCAGAGTTTGACAGAGGACCTCAAGGTGCACCCCCATTGCTGGGTCAGGGAAACTCAGGCTGCATCCCCCACCCAGCACCAGGCTGGGGAACCTCAGACTCCACCCCCCGCCTGGTGGGGCTTCACAAGGGACCTCAGGCTGTGCCTCCACCCCAGTGCCAGGCAGGGGACCTGAGGCCATGCCTCTTGCCTCAAGGTGCACTTCCCATCCTGGTGCTGGGCTAGGGTACCTCAGGCCATGCACCCTACCAGGAGGGGCTTGACAGAGGACTTCAAACTCTGCTCCCTACCCTGGCAGCAGGCTGGGGCACCTCAGGCTGCACCCCCTGCCCCAGGACTGGGCCAGGGGACCTGAGACTACACCCTCCCTCTCTCCCCCCTTGCCTGGCTGGATTTGACAGGGGAATTCAGGCTGCACCCCCCCACCTGGCAGAGCTTGACAGGGGACCTCAGGCCTTACCCCCCTACCCAGCACTGGGCCTGGTGGGGTTTGACAGGAGACCTCAGGGCAACCCCCCCTCCCCCCCCCCGTCTGAGCTAGAGGACCTGAGGTTACACCCCCTGCCCGGCAGGGCTTGACAAGGGTGGGACTGACTGGGTCTGGATCTAGCCCAGTTGGTGGCGGGGGGGTGGGAGGGGCAGTGCGGGGGAGGGAGGCGGCTCGGTCTGGATCTCAGCGCAATTTGAGGCGCGTGTGGGTGGGCAGGGACTTGATTCTGGGTCCCATGGTGTGCCCCAGACTCTGACAGGGGGAAGCTTTTCATATACATTTCTACTAATTTTCTTTTCATCTCTTGACACTTGTATTATAGAGAAAGGGCAAATAGCGATATTAAATTATTTCCTCTAATTAACTCCCTTTTAATGTGCATGGATTTCATGCAACAGGCCACTAGTGATTAGATAAATCTGTGAATTTATTTTTCATCACTAAACTTGTACGTTTTATTTTAGAACCCTCCTTTTGTCACAGTTTCTTCATTTGGTTATCAGTCAATCCAAAGGATGACCAGCCTTTTGGTCAGATTGTGTAGTTTCACAGTACTAGGAAGGCTCATTCCTAAGGAAGTCTCATTATCTATGTTGTCTTATTGAAATGGTGAATTGTTGGGGATGGGGCAATACTCTAAGCATGGGATGTGAGTTGAGGCTGAATTTTCTTTAAAGAGAAGGATAGGAAAATGGAAGGGCATGTAAATGGAAGGCAGTCAAGTCCTATGGCCTTTGTTGTGAAAAACACCCTGAAATATTTCTGTCCTGTGTAATAACATGATCTGAATTTTTGCCATCTGTCTCATTTTTCTGTGTTTTGCATCTAGTATAACATTTACATAAGCCATAAAAAGACTATTAAAATTATCTTCTACATCTTTGGTAATCATGAAGAGTTGAAGTATATAGAAAAACCAAAGGATAACTATAACTATTATTATTATTAATCTTATTAGCAGATAGGTAAAGGGAATCAAACAAAATGGTTTCAGAGTTCAACATCAGTCTGTAGGTTTACATGCTTGTTGATATCTCAGGATAGCTGTCTACCTCTAATGTCAGTGGCTTACATCTTAGAGGAGTTTTTGATATTAATTGTAGGCAGAGATGAGTGTTAGAGACAGGGGTAGATGTTTATTCATGATTAGGTCCCATCATGTCTCCTTTTTGATAAGGTCCCATCCAAAGGTTAGAGAATCTTTGATGTCCTTTTCAATAAAGAAAATCTTCAGGTGGTAGAAAATGCTGTGTGTGTGTGTGTGAGAATTCTGTCGATTTTTAGAAAGAGTGGAAGGGGGAGGGAAAGACAGAGAAACATTGATGTGAGAGAGACACATCAATTGGTTGCCTCCCACATGTGCTCTTGACCAGGCCTGGGGATTGAACCTGCAACCAAGGTATGGGCCCTTTGTCAAAATTAAACTTGGGACCCTTTGGTTTGTGGGCTGACATTCTAAGCACTGAGCAAAACCGGCCAAGGCTCGGATAGGTTTTTGATTTCTTACTCTCTTCTTCCAGTACTCCCACTATGCAAATGTCGGTACCCTTGAAATTGGTGCCCACAGGCTCCTTACACTACCTGCATATCTTTAGATTCTTTTTTCTTGCTGTTGTTCTGATTGGATGTTTTTTGCTTCCTTATATTCCACATTCTTGATTTGGTTCTCCACGTCCTCTATTCTAATATTAAGCCCCTGTAAATTATTATTTATTTCAGTTAGTATATGTTTCATTTTTGACTGGTCCTTTTGTATGTTGATATTATCACTAAGTTCTCATTAAATTCCTTGAGCATCCTTATAACCATTGTTTTGAACTCTGTATCTCGTAGTTTTCTTGCGTCTTTCATGTAGTTCTTTTTCTAGAGATTTCTCCTGTTCTTTCATTTGTGACATCTGTTTTTGTCTCTGCATTGTAGCTGCTTCCCCGTATTTGTTTGTCTGAATAAGGTAGATTTGCTATGTCTCCTGGTAGAGTTGCCTTGTGTAATAAGTATCCTATAGGGCCCATGGCTCAGCCTCCCCAGTCACCTGAGCTGGGCATTCCAGGTTGTCCTTATATGAGCTGTGTCCACTGTCCTATTGTAATTGAGCTTTGAATTATGTTGGCCTCATTGGGAGGGATTGACCCCAAGTCAGTTGGTTGCTAGATCAGCTGCAGCTATAACTGAAGAGCAGGAGCCTACCCTATGGGTCAGGCCTTGCTTCAGTGGGGCTTTGGTGCTCAATGAGTCTTCATGAGTGTCACTCATGGAGATGGTAGTGTTGTAATCCATCGTGATTGAAGTTGACCACCTGGTACACTGGGTCTGAGGCCTTCCAGGAGGTGCAAAGTAGCCTTCGTCTGTGTCCTGCTTGGGACTACTCAGCATGAGCTACAAGCAATCTGTACATGGCTGCTACTTGTGTTGAGCTTGAGGTTATCCAGGAAAAGCCAACCTGTGAACCAAGGCTGGCTGCTGCTAGTGCCAGGCCTGGGGCCACTTATTGAGAGGTATGGGGTATGCAGATACTAACTGTTGCTTGTTTGAAAGATTGTAGTGTTTTTATCTACTTTTAGAATCAAGATAATGCTGGCTTTATAAAATGAGCTTGGGAGTGTTCGCTGCTCTTGGGGTTTTTTGGAGTAGTTTAGAATAGGTGTTCTTTGAATGTTTAGTAAAATTCATCTCTGAAGCCATACAGGTATAGAATAGGTGTTCTTTGAATGATTGATAAAATTCATCTCTGAAGCCATATTGTTTTTTTTTAAATTAAATCTTTATTATTCAGATTATTAGATTTGTTTCTCTTTTTTCCCCTCCATAGCTCCCCTCCACCCAGCTCCCACCCTTCCCTCTACCCTTACCTCCCTCCCATTGACCTCATCCATATGTATATGATTTTTGTCCAGTCTCTCCCTGTACATCCCTCACCCTTTTCCCCCTGAGAATTATCAGTCTACTCCCTTTCTGTGCTCCTGATTCTATTTTATTCACCAGTTTATTCTGTTGATTAAATTTTTAATTCACTTAATTTTTAGATTCACTTATTAATAGATATGTATTTGTTGTTCATAATTTTTTGTTTTTTTACCTTTTTCTTCTTCCGCTTCTAAAAGTACCTTTCAGCATTTCATATAATACTGGTTTGGAGTTTCTTATCTGTGAAGCTTTTTATCTGCCCTTCAATTCTGAATGATAGCTTTGCTGGATAGAGTATTCTTGGTTGTAGGTTCTTGCTATTCATCACCTTGAATATTTCTTGCCACTCCCATCTGGCCTGCATCTTTTCTGTTGAGAAATCAGCTGACAGTCATATGGGTGCTCCCTTGTTGGTAATGAACTGTTTTCCTCTTGCTGCTTTTAATATTCTCTTTTTGTCTTTTGCTCTTGGTATTTTAATGATGATGTGTCTTGGTGTAGTCCTCTTTGGATTCCTTTTATATGGGGTTCTGTGTGCTTCCTGGACTTGTAAGTCTATTTCTTTTACCAGATGTGGGAAGTTTTCAGTCATTATTTCTTTGAATAGGTTTTCAGTGTCTTGCTCTCTTCTTCTGGCACCCCCACAATTCTGATGTTGGTACGCTTGAAGCTGTCCCAAAGGCTCCTTACATTATCTTCACATTTTTGGATTCTTTTTTTCCTCCTGCTTTTCCAGTTGAGTGTTTTCTGATTCTTTATATTTCAAATCTTTGGCTTTATTCTTGCCTTCCTCTAGTCTGCTGTTAGGTCTCTGTATAATATTTTTTATTTCAGTCAGTGTATGTTTAATTTTTAGTTGGTCCTTTTTCATCTCTAGTTGGTCCTTTTTCACCTCTATTTGGTCATTTTTCATCTCTTGGGTCTCACTAACTTTATCTAACTTTTCTAGGATGTTCTTGAAAAACCTTAAAAGTGTGGTTTTGAACTCTATATCCAGTCGTTTGTTTTCCTCCATTTCTTTTGTTTGTGATCCCTTGTCTTGTCTTGGCATTTTCACTATGCTGGGAGAACTTCTGTGTTGAATTCAGCCTTATGATACAAGAGTTGCAAAACTGCAAAAGCCTCTCTATTGAGCTTGGGATGGGTGGAGTCTCAGGGCTTAAGGGACTGCTTTGCCTTCCAGTCCGCCCCACCCTCCACAGCCCCTGAGTCTCATGTGACTGGGTGATCTCTGGAGCGATCCCTGTGTGCACACGCGCTCCCGCAGTGCCTCTAGACTGCTGCCTTTCTGGCTCCCCTGCGCTCTGGAACCATATGAGTCTGGGTCCCCAGGGTTTCGCCTGAAACTGGGGTTTAGTGAAGTTAGAATTGGCACAGTTGGGAGGGTTTGTCTCCCGCCCACTCGTGAAAGCCAGTGGCACAATCAGCAGTCGGTCCTCTGCACGCAGTGCTGTGCACGCCACCAGCCTTCTTATCTTTTGCGACTCCCCTAAATTTCTGTGCACTTCTCCCTTTTCACAGTCCAAATTCCCCTCGTAAGAGTTTCAGCTGGATCTGCTAGTAGGATAAGGGGTTCAACACCTTTGAGAGTCTCCGTCTCCCTCCCGCCAGAGAAAGCCAACAGGTTCTCCGGCACCCGCTCTCTCCCCGCAAGCGACTCCATACCTCAGCTTTTTGCAGCTCCTCTTAGTCTCTGTGAGGCCCTCTCTTTCCTTGTAGTTGTAGAATTTCCACTCAGTCAGCTTTCCTGTGATTCTGGATGATGTCTGTTCTGTCTTTTAGTTGTAGTTTTGAGATTGTTGTGTGAAGCAGCAGCGTAGGTGTTTACCTATGCAGCCATCTTGGATTCTCCCAGGAATTCTGTTTTTTGGGTAGTTTTTTTAAATACTGCTTTAATTATATTAGTTGTAATCTGTCTATTCAGATTTTCTGATTCTTCCTGATTCAGTTCTGGAAGATGGTATGGTTTCTAGGAATTTATTTAATCCAGATTGTCTAATTTGTTGGCATTAGTTATTTGTAATATTTTTAACCTTCACTTGAGGATATTTTTCCATTAATTTTTTTTAAGAGTGTAAGAGAAAGGAAGAGACAGAAAGAAATATTGATATGAGAGAAACACATAGATTGGTTGCCTCCTGCATGTGCCCTGATGAGGGCCCAGGCTGGGCAGAGCCTGTAACCGAGATACATGCTTGTAACCAGAATCGAACCCAGAACCTTTTGGTTTGCAGGCCAATGCTCTATACACTGAGCAAAACCCAGTAGAACTATGCTCTTCTTTCAGTTATTTCTGCTGTGATCTTTATTTTTTTTCTTCAATTCACTTTGAGCTTTATTTTTAGTTCTTTTTCTTGTTTTAAGTATAAAGTTAGACTGAGTTTTTTTCTAGTTTTTTTTTTTTTTTTTTTGAGATAGGCCTGTAATGCTATGAATTTTTCTCTTAGGACTGCTTTTGTTATGTTCCATAGATTTTGAGTTGTTGTGTTCTCATTTCTATTAATTTCAGGGTACCTTTTCTTCCTTGATCTCATTGCTAACTCTTTTACTTCTATGTCTTGTGTGTTTTTCAGTTTTTCTCATGAAATGATAGTTTCATATCATTATAGTCAGAGAAGATGTATGCTTGATATAATTTCATTCTTGTTTCTGTTGAGAAATTGGCTGTTGGTCTTATGGTAGTTCCCTTGTAGGTAACTGTCTCTTGCTGCTTTTACGATTCTCTATCTTTAACTTGTGCCATTTTAATTATGGTGTTGGCCTCTTTGAGTTCTTTTGAGGCTTTTTATGGTTTCTGAACTTGTATGACATTTTCCTTCAATACATTAGGGGAGTTTTCCGTCATTATTTCTTTAAATGGGTGATTGATTCCTTCTTATTGCTCTTCCCTATATTGAGGATGTTATGCTTTATGTTGTCCCAAAGGTCCCTCAAACTATCCTCATTTAAATACTTTTTAATTTTTGTTGCTCTGATTAGGTGTTTTTTGCTACCATTTCTTCTAAATTGCTTATATGGTTTTCTTCATCCAATCTACTGTTTTATTCCTTCTAGTCTATTCTTCATTTCAGATATTGTGTTCTTGATTTCTGACTGGGTTCTTTTTTATTGTTCCCATGTGTAGGTTTTTCTTTTTTTTTTTTTCCATTATGTTCTCACTAAGGTCCTTGATCATCCTTATAACCATATTTTTAAATTCTGTATCTCATAAATTGTTTGATTTCATTTCATTTTCTAAAGATTTCTCCTTTTTCATTAGGCATGTTTCTTTGTTTTTCCATTTTGGCTGCTTCTTAGTGTTTTATTCTATACCAATGGCCCAGTTCACCAAATTTGTATACATTAAAAGGAAATTGGAAACAATTTTTTTTTTTTACCAAAATATAGGAAATTTTTATTATATGTCAAACACTGTACTGGGCATTATAGGGACAATATTTCTTAAAAGTCTTCAGAGCAGTTTTGAATATCTTGTGTCCATTGGTTGTGTTTATATGCATGCTTACAAGTCCTTTGGTTGATCTCTTATCTACCCCACCTCTCCCTAACCTTTCCACTGTAGTTTGACAGTCTGTTTGATGTTTTACTGCCTGTGTATCTATCTTTTTGTTCATCAGTTTATAATGTTCTTTATTATGCACAAATGAGTGAGATCATGTGGTATTTTTATTCCATTGACTAGCTTATTTCACTTAGCATAATGCTCTCCAGTTCCATCCAGGTTGCTGCAAATGGTAAGAATTCCTTGTTTTTTATGGGAGTATAGTATTCCATTGTGGGGACGTACCATAGTTTTCTGATCCAGTCATCTGCTGACAGGCATCTAGGCTGTTTCCACTCTTAAAATATTGTAAATTGTGCTGCTATGAACATAGGGGTGTATATAACTTTTCTGATTGGTGTTTCTAGTTTCTTAGGATATATTTCTAAGAGTGGGATTACTGGGTCAAATGGGAGTTCTCCACAGTGGCTGCACCAGTCTGCATTCCCAGTCTGCACGAGGGTTCTTTTTTCTCCGCATCCTCACCAGCCGTTGTCATTTGTTGATTTGTTGAAGATTGTCATTCTGACAAGTGTGAGATGTTATCACATTGTCATTTTGATTTGCATCTCTCAGATAATTAGTGACTTTGAACATGTTTTCATGTGTCTTTTGACCTGCCTTCTGTCGTCTTTTGAAAAGGTTCTATTTAGGTCCGTTGCCCATTTTTTTATTGGATCATTTACCTTCCTTTTATTAAATTGTATAAGTTGCCTGTAGATGTTGGAGATTAAACCTTTATCAGTGATAACATTTGCAAATATGTTCTTCCATACAGTGGTCTTTCTTGTTGTTTTGTTGATGGTTTCATTTGCTGTGCAAAAGCTTTTTATTTTGATGTAGTCCCATTTGTTTATTTTTTCTTTAGCTTCCATTGCCCTTGGAGCAGTATCAGTGAAGAAGTTCCTTCGGCATATGGCTGTGGATTCCTCTAGTATTTTTATGGTTTCCTGTCTTATTTTTAAGTCTTGTATCCATTTTGAGTTTATCTGTGTGTACAGTGTAATTTGGTGGTTTAGTTTTATTTTTTTGCACATATCTTTCCAATTTTCCCAACATCATTTATTGAAGAGATTGTCTTGACTCTATTGTATGTTCATGCCTCCTTTGCCAAATACTAATTGAGTATAGTGTTTGGGTGGATATCTGGATTTTCCCTTCTATTGCATTGGTCCATATGTCTGTTCTTGTGCCAGTACCAGGCTGTTTTGAGAACAGTGGCTTTGTAATACAGCTTGAAATCTGATATCGAGATCCCTCCTACTTTATTCTTCTTTCTCAGGATAGCTGTGGCTATTTGGGGGTCTTTTTTTGTTCCAGATGAATCTTTGGAGACTTCTTTAGAAGTTTGTGAAAATGCCATTGGTATTTTAATGGGGAGTCCATTGAATCTATAGATTGCTTTGAGGTAGTACAGACATTTTAATGGTGTTGATTCTAGCACTTCATGAGCATGGTATATTCTTTCATTTGTTTCTGTCTTCATCTATTTCTTTTTTCAGTGTCCTGTAGTTTTCTATGTATAGGTCTTTTACCTCCTTAGGTTTATTTTTTAGGTATCTTAATTTTTGGTGCGATGGTCAATGGAATTGCTTTTTTAGTCTCTCTTAGAAATGGCATAAATTTCTCGTTGTTAATTTTGTATCCTGCTACATTGCTGAATTCATTTATTAAGTCTGTTAGTTTTTTTGACGAAGTGTTTTGCTTTTTTTTTTTTAATGTACAATATCATGTCATCTGCAAATAAGGACAGCTTTACTTCTTTCCCAATTTGGATACCTTTTTTTGCTTCTTGTCTAATTGCAATGGCTAATATCATTCCTGGGAAAATCCTACTTGATCATGGTGTAGATCTTTCTGATGTACTGCTGGATCTGATTTGCTAGAATTTTGTTGCGGATTTTGGCATCTGTGCTCGTAAGGGACATTGGCCTGTAATTCTTTATCATTGTGTTTCTTTATCTGGTTTTGGTATTAGGATGATGCTGGCTTCATAGAAGGAGCTTGGAAGTGTTCCTTCCTCTTCAATTTTTTGGAATAGTCTGAGGAAGGTAAGTTTCTAGTTTTTTTCTCTGCATCCTCACCAGCACTTGTTATTTCTTCCTTGAATGTTTGGTAAAACTCCCCTGTGAAGCCTCTGGCCCCAGGCTTTGTTTGCTGGATGCTTTTTGATGACTGCTTTAATTTCTTCCATAGTTATTGGCCTTTGTTTAGATTCTTCTTAATTGAGTTTTGGAAGGTTGTGTTTTTCTTGGAATATGTTCATTTCCTCCAGATTGTCTAGTTTGTTGCAATAGAGTTGTTCTTAGTATTTCTTAACAATCTGTTGTATTCTGGTGGGGTCTGTTGTTATTTCACCTCTTTCATTTCTGATTTTGTTTATTTGGATCCTCTCTCTTTTCTTCTTGGTGAGCCTGGCTAGAGGTTTATCAATCTTGTTTATCCTTTCAGAGAACCAGCTCTTGGTTTTGTTGATCTTTTGTATTGTTTTTTTGGTCTCAGTGTCTTTTATTTCCTCTCTGATCTTTAATATTGCCTTCCTTCTGCTTATACTGGCCTTTTCTTGTTGCTCTCTAATTCTTTGACTTGTAGGGTTAAGTAATTTATTACCATTGTTTCTTGTTTTTTTGCAATAGGCTTGTAGAGCTATGAACTTCTCTCTCAAGACTGCTTTTGCTGTGTTCCATAGAGTTTGGATTGTTGTGTTTTCATTGTCATTTGTTGCCATGATATTTTTTATTTCTTCCTTGATCTCTCTGGTAACCCAGTCTTTGTTTAGTAGCATGCTGTTTAATCTCCATGTGTTTGATTTCTTTGTATTGTTTTTATTGTAGTTGATTTCCAGTTTTATGCCACTGTGATCTGAGAAGATGCTTGATATGATTTCTATCTTCTTGAATTTGAAGAGACTTTACCTATGACCCAACATATGTTCTATCTTTGAAAATGACCCACGTGCACTTGAGAAGAATGTATATTCTGTGGCTTTGAGGTGAAATGTTCTGTAGATGTCAATTCCATCTGGTCTAGTGAGGCATTTAGGATTGATGTTTCTTTGCTGATTTTTTTGTTTAGGGGATTTGTCCAGTGGTGATAGTGGGGTATTAGTCTCCTACTATGATTGAATTTTTGTCAATTCCTCCAGCATTTTTTTTTTTAATGAATTTGTTTGCTTTTGTATTGGGTGCCTATATGTTTACCATAGTTATTTCTTCTTGTTGGATTGCTCCCTTTAGTATTATGAAGTAGCCTTCCTTATCTCTTGTTAAGTCCTTCACTTTGAGATCTAATTCGTCAGATATAAATATTGCTACCCTAGCTTTTTTTTTTTCCATTTCCATTTGCCTGAAAAACTTTTTTCCATCCCTTCACCCTGAGTCTGTGTGCATCTTTTTTTCTGAGGTGGGTTTCTTGTAGATAGCAGATATATGGGATGTGTTTTCTTATCGAATACATTATCCTATGTCTTTTGATTGTGGCATTTAG
>PVJN01045632.1:0-16776 GCA_004026805.1 Lasiurus borealis
GGGGGGGGCAGTTGGGGGTGACCAGGCTGGCAGGGAGGCAGTTAGAGGCAATCAGGCTGGGAGGCAGAGGCAGAGGTGATCTGGCTGGCAGGTGGTGGGGGGAGTTAGGGGTGATCAGGCAGGCAGGCAGGTGAGCTGTTAGGAGCCAGTGGTCACAGATTGTGAGAGGGGTTCCAGATTGGAGACGGTCCAGGTTGGGCTTAGGGGACCCCCCCTACACACATGCATGAATTTTGTGCACTGGGCCTCTAGTTTATAATAAAGAACAACTAGAGATAATCTAAATAAATGTCCACCAAGTGAGGATTATTCATATCAATTATGGTCCATTCATACAATGGAGTACCAAAGAGCCTTTAAAATGATATCAATTTAATAAACATGAGAGGATGTCCATGAGATATTATCCCCCATGGTGTCTATAATATAAAATTGTGTGTGCACACGTGTGTTCATGCACACAGAGAGCTACAATGATAGTCATTAAAATGTCAACCATGGTGTCTTCTGGTTGGGAGAGCTTAGAATGGCTTTACCTTTTTATTTTTATTGTTTCTAAAATTTTGAAAGCAATGTATCCTGACCTGGAATTGAACCGTGACCTCCTGTTAAGAGGTCAAGGCTCAACCACTGAACCACGCTAGCTGGGCAGGTTGATCATCTTTAAAACAACTCCTCCACAAAACCCAAATTCCCAGGGGGTTCAGGTTGTTTTCCATGATCCCTTTGTCTGTGTCTGGACTGGAATCACACGTTTTAATGACTGAAGCTTTTTAGAAAGTTTTCTATCTACTGGAATCATCTCCAATCCCCATTCTTCTGCTTTTACAGACTTTCCCCACCATTCTCAGATGGTACCTTTTTCAGAGGAACTTTAGAATTAGATGGTCATGGTCCACAAACACTCCCTTGGGGGTTTGATTGGAATAGCTGGAAGCTCCCCACTAATTTGGGACTGACATCTTACAGAGCTGTGCTCATGGACTTTGCTCTCCGGGGGTGATCAGGTGCTGCCCTCTGCAGGGAGGCCCATGCAGGTGCTACCTCTGTCCAGGTCTTCCCACTGGTTCTGCTCCACCCAGCCTGATTCCAAGGATTCTAGAAAGGACAAATTCTTACACATCCGTGGTTTAACGTCTTTCCTTCCCCAGCTGACATTTGGATTTTAACCTGAACTTCCAGGATAAAAATCTAGGGCACATGCTTGGGAACCACAGGTCCTGTGGTAGAACCCGTCAGGAAATGCTTCCAGCAACCACACCCCATAAGGCAGACACTGCACGCAGGAGTGACCAGCCCCAGGTAACCAGGTTCCAATGGAAACTTGAACAGCTTTGTTGTTCTAGAACACGGTAAAGTTCCCTCATTGTAAGTGTACAGGTAAAGGATTTTTGGTACCAGTGCAAAGTGGTGCCACCATCACCAAATCCAGCGTCAGAGCATGCCCACCACCCCTGCAAAGGTCCTTTGTGCCCATTTGTTGTCATCCTCTGGATGGCACTTTGCCCCAGCACGACAGCACCAGGAGGATTGGGGACAGAGGGAAAGGTCCCTGAAAGATCCTCTGCCTGTGAATCTAGAGCCAATGGCACAGAGTAACTTGCAGGCCAGCACCTTTTCCTGAGGAGACCCAGCAAAGGGCCCCTCCTGAGGACACTGGCCCCACTGAGCCCCATCCTTACCCTTCCAGATGGATAAAGTTTGAAGAAAAGGTGGAGGAGGGAGGCGAACGCTGGAGCAAGCCCCACGTGGCCACCCTGTCCCTGCACAGCCTCTTCGAGCTCCGGACCTGCCTGCAGACGGGAACGGTGCTTCTCGATTTGGACAGTGGCTCCTTACCACAGATCATAGGTGAGTGGGGACTGTGGAGGCCCCCAAAACCAGGGCAGCTCTTCCCCCTCCGCCTCCTGCCCAATCCCAGTCCATTCTCACCTCTGACACTGCCTGATGGGCCCCGTGGAGTTCCAGCGGAGGAAAAGAGCATCCTCTGAAACGCAGTGAGGCAACAGGGAGAGGGCTTCTTCACTGCAACAGGGAGAGGACTTCTTGGAGTAGTTGCAGATACCTGTGGCCATGGCAACCCGGGTCCCGCAGGGTGAATGGATCATCGGTCCTCATTAGGAAATTAGCTCCCATTTCATGGAGTGGCAGAGGGAGGGGGTGGCTTGCCTTGTCATCGCTCAAACTTTTTGTGAATTTTGTTCTAGCACGTTCAATGTTGCCAGAAGCATTTTGTCCAAAATACTTTCTTAAAGAGAATTCATGTTAGGACTGAAGTCATTTAACATGATACTTTTGTGTTTTTAATCATATGTATTTCCATATGTATGATTATATTTACTTTAAAAATATAAATTCTAAAATTGATTTTTGAGAGAGAGAAAGGAGGAGAGAGGGGGAGAGAGAAACATCAGTGGTCTGCCTCCTCAGGCCCCCTACCAGGGATCTGCCCACAACCCGCCTGTGCCCTGACTGGGAATCTCACTGGCAACCTTTCAGTGTACCGCGCACAGGGTGACACCAGCCCACTGAGCCATACCAGCCAGGGCTGATTTCACTTACTTTATTTTTTTTTAATTTAATAAATCTTGTTGTTCAGATTATTACATTTGTTTCTCTTTTTCCCGTCCATAGCTCCCCTCCACCTGCTCCCACCCCTCCCTCTACCTTACCTCCCCCCACATTGTCCTCATCCATAGGTGTATGATTTTTGTCCAGTCACTCCCTGCACCCCCTTCACCCCTTTCCCGATTCTATTATATTCACCAGTTTATTCTGTTCATCAGATTTTTAATTCACTTTTTAGATTCACTTGTTGATAGATATGTATTTATTGTTTATGATTTTTATCTTTACCTTTTTCTTCTTCCTCTTCCTAAAGAGTACCTTTCAGCATTTCATATAATACTGGTTTGGTGTTGATGAACTCCTTTAGCTTTTTCTTATCTATGAAGCTCTTTATCTGCCCTTCAATTCTGAATGATAGCTTTGCTGGGTAGAGTATTCTTGGTTGTATATTCTTGCTATTCATCACGTTGAATATTTCTTGCCTCTCCTGTCTGGCCTGCATCATTTCTGTTGAGAAATCAGCTGACAATCGTATGGGTGCTCCCTTGTAGGTAATTAACTGTTTTTCTCTTGCTGCTTTTAATATTCTCTCTTTGTCTTTTGCTCTTGGTATTTTAATTATGATGTGTCTTGGTGTAGTCCTCTTTGGATTCCTTTTATTTGGGTTTCTGTGTGCTTCCTGGAGTTGTAAGTCTATTTCTTTCACCGGGTGTGGGATGTTTTCAGTCATTATTTCTTCAAATAGGTTTTCAGTATCTTGCTCTCTCTCTTCTTCTGGCACCCCCACAATTCTGATGTTGGTACGCTTGAAGTCCCAGAGGCTCCTTACATTATCTTCACATTTTTTGATTCGTTTTTCTTTTTGATTCCACTTACTTTTGATGATAGAATTGATAGAGCAGAGAATTCACTCACATACACACGCACCCACACAGACACAGGGGAGGCTGAGGGTTTGTGATGTGCCCGAGTTTCAGGGGGTTCTGGGTAGAGCCGAGACTATGTCCACATCCTGTCTCCTTGAGTTCACTTTTAATCCCACAAATAACAGATGAAACGGAAGACCCCACAACCCTGCTCATTCTGTCCCCTGGTTCTGGACGGATGAGGCGTGTTTGTTCCCCTTTAGATGACGTCATTGAGAAGCAAATCGAGGATGGCCTCCTGCGGCCAGAGCTCCGGGAGAGGGTGAGCTACGTCCTCCTGAGGAAACACCGGCACCAGACCAAGAAGCCCATCCACCGCTCCTTGGTGGACATCGGAAAGTCCGTCTCCTCCCCCTCCGGTGAGTCGGGCCATGCTGGGGGCCCTGGGCGCCGGGCAAGGGGGCTGCTGTCAGGCCCTGGTGCCGGCCGAGCCCCAGTCAGTGAGAGTCTGAGAAGCTTCCTGCACTCCCAAAGCTGGAGATGTTCTGGGGGTTCCTTAGCCTCCCTCTCTAGCAGGCCTGCAGGGACCCCAGCCACACCCTGGGTTGTCCCCACCCCCAGCATGGAACCATTTCTAGGAAGAGAGTTGATTCTCAGCCTGGGCTGTGCCCTGCAATGCTGGGCGTGAGGATGGGTGGGGGTGGAGAGGTTGGAGCGGGCATGATATATGCCCTAATGCCTAGGTCCCACCCTGGAGAGTTGTATTCAGTTGGTCTGGGGTGTGGCCCGGGAATTTAGAAAGCTCTCGTGTGCAGTCAGGGCTGTAAAATGGTGTAGAGATGGTGCGTTTATGGTGAGGGCTTGAAGTTTCCTCCACTGAGCCCCCCAAGAAGAGCCAAGAGCCCCAGGAGAAAGTGAAGCACATTGAGATGGTGGAAGGGGCTGGGCCATCTCAGGAGCCAGGCTGGCAACTTGACAGCTGGGTCATTCTGATTAGCAGAGGCGTGGGGGGTGGGGGTGGGGCCAGGCATTGGGGAGAGTGGCTTGTTCCATTCACGCACCTCAAACTTGCCGCCCTCCATCTTGATATCCCAGAGTTGAGATGCCCAGACACTACTAGCCTTGCTGGACCTGTCAGAGAAATGCAGTCATCAGACCCAAGTAGCTAACTAACGAGCCTCGAGGAATTTCTTTAGATGAACCGTCTGAAAAGGGGGAGTGTTTAGCGATTCATAATAACTGCAGGCACACACGCGGTACCTACCATGTTCCAGCACCGAAGCGTGACTCACTTCATCCTCACGATAACCCGTGACTAAGTACTGTTCTCATCATCCCATCTGACAAATGAGAAGCCTGGGGCACAGAGAGGTTAAGTTACTCACCTAAGGTCACACAGCCAAGCTAGAGGTGCAATCCGGGATAAAGCCAGGCCATCCACAACACCTATTTAAGCATGTGGTCATCTCTCTCACTTTCAACAGTACAAATATTTAATCTTGTTCAGACTGTTAACTTGCTTCCAAACACACACACACACACACCCCAAAACAAGAACAAAAAACAGAACTACCAAAAAACACTCTCTTTCCTGGAAGGAGAAAAGACAGGTCCTGTAGCCCAGCTTTATGTAGGAGAAATGACAATACACTTAGTACCACATTGATGGGGGAGGCAAACGCAGGCTGCCAAGCAAACCCCTCTGCTCCTCCTCCCAGGTCGAAGCCTAGCCCGGAGCCCCCCAGCCGGCCCCAGCCTACACCGCTCCTCCGAGGACCTGAGGGTGCAGCGCAGCATAAGCTACGGCCACCTGTGTGAGTGTGCTCCCGTCTCTGCGCCCAGCTTCCTCGTGGCGGCTGTGGCATGTTGGCCTTCCTATTCTTTCAAAGGCGACGGAGACAAAGCCGGACCTGTCTAGATTCTCAGGACAGGAGCCAGGAAAATTCTAACTCTCACCCGAAAGCTGCTCTCCTCTCAGAGCCTAATTTGCTGCCATACATTTTTATTTTCCTCGCCCGAGGATATTTTTCCATCGATTTTTAGGAAGAGTGGAAGAGGAAAAGACAGAGAGAAACATCGATATGAGAGAAGCATGTTGATTGGATGCCTCCTGCACAAACCCTGACCAGAATCGAACTTGGGACCCTTTGGTTCACAGGCTGATGCTCTATCCACTGAGCCAACCTGGCTAGGGATACTACCATAATTTTCTGTATAATTGTTCTGAGAAAACTACAGCTCTAAATCAAGTCCTGACATAATCACTACCCAATCCTATGTGTTAGGCATTTGTAACTTAGTTTATACCTTGGTTTTCATCAAATTGATCCTTAGCCCTGTTTTTGGTTAAAAAAAAAAAAGTATTCCTAGGAAACAGAATAAAAAACATGGGAGGTATTTCCCACCCCCACCCCCCTCGTCCCCTTCCCCTCCAGGACAGAGAGTGCTCCCATCACTGGGTGACAGTCTCAAGCCACCAGGACAATCGCTGGTAGTCACAGCCCCTGAGTGCCGGGGAGGTGCCTCGTTGCACACGAGGCTTTTTCTGACAGTTCATCAGAGATGAACAGGTCGGGTGAGCTGTGAGGAAAGAAAAGAGGGGACTTGGAAAATGAAAAGAAAAGGCAGTGTGAAAATAGCAATCCTATTTTCCTTTAGAGACTTTCACTAAAATGCCAAGATGTGAGCAAACGCAGCCTAGGGCTGTGCCCCTACCAGGCCTGAGGGGTGTTTCAGGAGGAGCTGTGGTCCTTGTCCGAGGCCTCAGCTGCAGTTTGTCACAGGCTTTTTTCTCCATTCCTAGTGACCTTGGGTCCTCTTAGCTCCCGCTGTACTTGGTTATTGCACGTGGGGTAGCCAGGGGGCAGCAGTGAGCAGGCAGCGAAGGCCTTCAGTTATTTGCTGTGCATGAGTCCCCTGCGCAGTGCTGCAGGGGTGGGGACCCCAACAAAAGGCATGGATAAGCATGTGGGCAGGTGGCGCCGGGGAAAGCTCAGTGAGAAGAGGCTATTCCCAGGTCTTGGAGAATAAATAGGAAGGAATTTTCCAGGAAGAAAAAGGGTGTTCTAAGCAAAGGAGACAAACAGCAGGTGCGGGAAGGCGCTGTGGAGGGGGCTGTGTATTCAGGTCTGGATATAGTGGTTCACTGGTGAGGAGTGTAAGGCCTGTGGGAAAGAGGGCCCCACTGAAGAAAGGCCCAGCCTTTATTCTGATGGGGACCCGGAGAAGCTTTAAGCAGGGCAGACCATGATCAGATTTTTACTTGAGAAAGATCTGGACTGGAGACCCCACCTGGGCTTCCTCAGCCCAAATGTGGGCGTGGCAGTGACAGGAGGGGTATGATGGAGCAAGGATGGAGGGCTTGAAGTCTCTGGAGGGGACCAGGGCAAAACAAGGCCCTCGGGGGAGGCCAGCAGGAGAGGATGTGGATGGAAGCAAGAGGAGGGGGACACCCAGGCCACAGAAAGCCAAGAAGTAACAGGTCTCAGAGTGTCCCCTGGATCTGGCTGAGCTTCTCCTGCCATAACCTACTGAGCAGTTCAAATCATTTACCACCACTGTTCTTCCCTCCCTCTGCCAGCCCAAATCCCTAGCCATCTTTAAAGACTCACATGGGCCCTAGGTGGTTTGAGCGTCGGCCTGTGGACTAAAGGGTCCCCTGTTTAATTCCAGTTAAGGGCACATGCCTGGGTTGCGAGCTCAATCTCCAGTGGGGGGCATGCAGGAGATAGCCAATCAAAGATTCTCTCTTGTCATTGATGTTTCTCTCTCTCTCTGAAATCAATAAAATATATTTTAAAAAAGAAAGAAAAAAAAAGACTCACATGGGTCATGGAGGATGGAGGTGAAACTCGTCTTCTCTCTCCAACAAAGTCCAAGCTTAGCGACACTTCCCCACCCCCAGGGTCTGGCACAGAACAGACAACTCTGTCTCTGACCAGAAGGTGGTCTCTGCCCAGGAAAAGGGGGTGAGGGTAGAGACAAGAATACAGCAGATTGAGCAGTGAGAAGGGAGAAGTAGAACCTGGAATCTGGCAACTCTCTTAAGAGAGCCACCAGCCTCATTTGGTTAGAGCATCGTCCCAATAGGCCAAGGTTTTGGGATTGATCCCCGGTTAGGGCACATGAAAGAATCAACTGCTGAATGCATAAATAAGTGGAACAACAAATACATGTTAATAAATTAAAATTAAAAAAAAGAGAGACAGCTGCCATTGGAGGGAAGAAAAGAGAGTGGAGGCCAGCTCAAGGGGCTGCAGGATTAGGGGAGAGGGGCTCTCCCTTTGCTTATGAAGACGGAAAGCATGTGTAGGGAAAGGACCTGTGAGAGCCTGACTTCCCCTGATGGACCTTCTTTTCCTTCTCTCCTAGGTCACGTCCAGAGCAGAAGCATGAGCGATATTCCTCGCACCCAAAACCCAGACCAGGTAGTAAAGCCTTGCACTGGGATGCCGTGAGTGGCCAGGGCAGAAAGAAGCCTTTGGCTCTGCGGGTAGGGAGCCCTTGTGGGCAGGGCTCCACGCAGGTGAAGGAGCGGGAGTCTGCAGGAAGGACATGGAGTGGGGTGAGGCGTGCTCTGGGCTGCCTGGTGACTCTGCCCACTCCATCGCTTGGGTGTTGACTGAGCCCCAAGTACTGGCTCTGTGCCTGGCCCTGGGAGGGGTGGGGGCAGAGAAGCATGCCTCTGAGCTTGGGATTTGTTGGAGAGAGACCAGCACACAGTTTCACCTGCTGCGTGGCACCAAGTACCTCTAAAGATGGAATGGGGTATGGCCTGGTACGGACTCGCAGTGGGGCCTCCCTGTGGGGACAGCAGCGGTAGCGAATCGTTTGGACCGCCCAACAGTGCGTCCTCTCCTTGGCTGGGCCGGATAAAGGCAGTCCCTGTCTGCCACCAGCCTGACTGACTTCTCTGGGAGAGATTTCCTACAACAGGTTGAGTCCAGGTTCTAAGGCCCACCGCCCGGGAACCCTGTGGCTCTGCCCCTTGGGGAAGCCCAGAGGAACCCTCTCAATTCCAATCCCTGCTCACCTCAAGGGCAGAGTCTGGTGGTCCCCTAGCTTGTGCCCCCAGGAATAGGAAGAAAGGTGATGAAAGAGTCCTGAAATTTAGTGAAGACTTCTCAGGAGCTTGGGCAAAGGCCTGGCCTCCAGGGCACCCCAAGTTTGGGAGCCGGCAAAACAAAAGCAGCTCCTCACATCAGTTATCACGAGGACTGTTTGGTGGCCAAATAATAAAATAACAATAATAACAGCATCAACCAACCCTTAAAACCCACACACTGCACACTCCACACCATGCATCATGAAGTACTATATCATCTACAATCTACGGGGGAGAGCATTGAACCTTAAAGCAGTTAAATAACATGCCCACATCCATGCAGCAGAACCGTGATTGGACCCAGACAGTCTGCTGAGAGCCCTTAATTTGGAAGTGACTTAGCACTGAGTATTCTGGGATGTTATTTAGAGAAGATCCCCACTTTAGCACACAGACAGCGGGGCCAAGATAAGGCAGTATTGCCTAGTCAATTTTAATAAATGTCTCAGTGGCAGTAAGAATAGCAGCTGTCACTTTCTCCAGGCACTGCTGCCTTGATTTAGGGACTGGAGCCACGTCCCACGTCCAGCTCTCCTGACTGATCAGCTGCTACTGCTTCTCGGCACTATTCGCAGTAGCAAAGGCTTTGTTGTGGGAACAGCGGTTTTTCCGCCAGGGGGCGCTCTTTAGTTTCAAACCCAGAGGCATTTGCTCTGCAGGGTCTTTCTTCATGGCTTCGTGGGTTCCTGGTGAAGCAGAGGGTGGATTCAGGACCCGACTCCCAATGGGTTCAGTAACTTGGGTCAGCAAAGCCCTGGTCCAAACCACGGCCAAGCCAGGGGGCCAGAACGGCAGGCGGCATGGCCCATTTCTGGGATGTCACCACCCCAGCTGGCCTCTTTACCAAACCTGTCACCACCTGCCAGGGAGGACCATGGCCCCGTTTCAGCTCCTCCCCTTCCCTGGAGTATGAGTGTGCTGTTGGGCTGCCCCCACGCCTTGTTGCTTTCAAAGACTCTTTCTCCAGGGCACTCCTGCCACCCCTCCACCCGCCTGTCCCCTGGACCTGCTCCCCGCCTGATGCTTGTGGGCACAGAGTGGGCAGGGGCTGCAGCTGCCCTGGCACACCAAGCCCTCCATCCTGAAGAATGCTGCTTATGAATCAATCAGCTGACTGGCTGGGACAAAGGGCCTTTTGGAGTTGTAAGGACTCTGGCCTTCCCACTAACTCCTGGCCTCGCTTGTTCTCACTGCGTTAAGGTCCTTGGGGCTGTTGCCGGGGTGGCTGTAGAGTTTCAGTTTGGGGTTGGATGTAAAAGATTACAAGGGTGCAGCCCTGGCTCACATGCCCTTTCTCACGCTGGTAGCCACCCAGCCCAGTGTGCATCACGCCCACCGTGAGTGTGAATCTGGGACATTGAGCTTATGGGAAATGGACATTTCTGTGCCCACAGGAGAGACCCAGGAGAAATGAGTAGCAAGCTTGTGGGGTCTATAGGATCTCTCTGAAGTGCTCACCTCTAACTTCTGGGCCCTTTCTTTCTTTGATGGCCACTGTGGACTTCCACCAGCCCTGCCCTCCCAGCTGCTCCCTCTCCACCATCTCTCTACAAAGCTCTCTCTGTCCCTGGCCCATCCCCTTGCTGCCTGGAGGAAAAGCAATCTGAAAAATGAGAGCATCCGAAGATGTGACCCTCCCTGGGCATTTTCATCATATAAGAGGGCTCGGAAGGAATGGCGTCATAAACGCAGGCAGTGGGAATACGTTTGGGAAGACTTGTCTCCAGCACCTCTCCCATCAGCCCCTCACTCTATTTGACCTCCTGCTCTGCACAGACACTAGCCAGAGGGACTGGCAAGAGGGCACCTGGAAAGTCTCAGTTGTAAAGTCTCAGAAGCTCTGAGTTTCCTGGGAGGTCCCCTCTGGTTGACTTGGGGGCCCAGAAGTCTTCCACAGACTTGGAGGTGCGGTCCAGGGGTTCTTGTGAGCCAGGAAGTGGTGGCAAAGAAAAAGCACAGTGCGGCCTGGCCACCAGAAAGGGGCCCATCCCTTCCTCGGCCACCCAAGGTGAAGGCAGGAGGGGATGGAGGAGGAGCTGCAGTGCAAGGGCCGAGAGTCCCTCTGCTTGAACCGCAGGGGCTGTGGGATGAGACCGACACCCAGCAAGCCCTCAGCCCACACTTTAGTTGAGCGCAGATTTTAGTCATCAAGGAATGTCTTAGGGATCAAGTTATTGCCTGCTCCTCCCTGTCTACACAGGCTGGTGGGTCCCTGGGGTTGAGTCTCCTCACCTGCAGAAGTGGGGAGAGGGTTATTTCTCTTGGTCTCTTGAGACAGGCTGGGAGAAGTTTTCCAAGTTAGGGCTCCACAGCAATCTGAAGTGGGGGTGAGGGAGTGAGAGCTGGAACCCCTATATGTGAGTAACCATGAGCGCCTTGTTCTCCCTCCTTGACTAGCGGAAAAACAAATTCATGAAGAAGATCCCTAAAGACTCAGAAGCCTCCAACGTGCTCGTGGGGGAGGTGGACTTCCTGGACCAGCCCTTCATCGCCTTTGTGCGTCTCATCCAGTCAGCCATGCTGGGAGGGGTGACCGAGGTGCCCGTCCCTACCAGGTAAGGGCCATTGAAATCTGTCCCCCTCAACTGCCTTCAGGCGACTAGCTGTCCATGCAGTCAGCATTAAGTACTGGTGAAGACAACCCTAGAACAGAGAGAGAATAGAGAATTGGCTGTGGAGGGAAGTCTTTTGACTTGGGAAGAGTTTTAGAGCATTTATTTTAAGCAATCACTCAAAAGCAGGAGCCAACAACTGGGAGAGATGCTATTGGTGACTCTGAGATACCAGAACGCAGTGAGGATGCTTGAGGCAGAGCTGTGGGAGTGAAGAGGAAATGTCTTTCCAAAGCTAACATGGGCTTTGGAAAGAGGGAAGGGGTCCAGTTGGTGTGGCTCAGTGGTTGAGCACTCAGTGATCAACCTATGAATTAGGAGGTTATGGTTCAATTCCTGGTCAGGGCACATGCCCAGATTGGGGGCTCAATCCCCAGTAGGGGGTGTGCAAGAGGGAGCTGATCAATGATTCTCACAATGTTTCTCTCTCTCCCTCTCTTCCCCGCCCCCCTGAAAATCAATAAAGTAAAATAAATATTTTTTTAAAGAAGGAATAGACAAGTTTACAGCCAGTTTAAAAGTTAAGAATGGATACAGTTTGGAGCCAGAGAACCCTTCTTTCACCTGTTTCTGTTTTTCCATCTCACTTTCTTCTTCCTCCTCCTTCATCTCTTTGCAGATTTCTGTTCATACTTCTGGGACCTTCTGGGAGAGCGAAGTCCTACAATGAAATTGGCCGAGCAATTGCCACCCTCATGGTAGATGATGTAAGTGGGAACAAGAAATGTATTCCCAATGTCATGGCTTCTGAATCAAGCACTTAGCCTTCACTCAACTCATTTAGCCAATAGGCACATTGCATACCTACTGTGTGCCAGGCTCTGTGTAAGTGCTGAGGATTATGAGGATGAGGGAATAGTCATCCTCATAATAGTTGATGCCCTTTAGGATTGTCAGCTGGGTGGGGAGACAGACCTATAATCCAGGAGTCCTGGCAGGCTTCACACATGAGGGGCTTTAAAGCTACGATGAGCAGCAGGAGGTAGGTAAACCCACTATGAGCCTGGGAGGCAGGCATTCCAGACAAAGGGAACGGGAGGCCATGATTGGGAGACAGAGAAGCTGGATGGAAGTGGTTCAATGTAGGCTCGTGTTAGAGCTTCGAGAGCAGGAGGTGTCACAGAGAGGCAGTCAGAGACCACATGAGCCTGTGTGTGGAGCGGAGTGTGTACTCTGCCAGGAGTGATGGGGAACCTAGGCGCCTTGAACCACAGGCAAGATCCCATCAGATCTGTAAGTCAGAACGAACACTCTGGAGACACAGTGGAATGAGGCAACAGACACTCCAAGAATGAAAGGCTAGGAAGCTACAGATTTAAAATAGCTGAGCTTCTTGTGTGGGCTCTGCAACAGGTTCTCTAATGAGCGTGCTCTGTGCAAAACTGGAAGCAGAGAGGTTGCCGCTCAACAGAAGTCCAACAGCTAGAACGCGAAGACCTGGCCTTCATATGCAAGAGGGACCCGCTGCCCTCAAGGTTGCTGTGTCCAGTGGCCTTATATCACCTGCCTAGTTGTTGTTCTCATTTCAAAATCTGAGAGCAAATTGGCAGCAGGAGCTACGGATCAAAGAAATTTTCTCCCGGCGTGCTCCGTGGGTAACACGGAGACATTGGGCAGAGAGCTGACCGTTTTCCTCCTCCTCACACCCAGCTCTTCAGTGATGTGGCCTATAAAGCCCGCAATCGGGAAGATCTGATCGCTGGCATCGACGAGTTTCTGGATGAGGTCATCGTCCTTCCCCCTGGAGAATGGGACCCAAATATCCGAATCGAACCCCCCAAGAAGGTGCCCTCTGCAGACAAGAGGTGAGTACGTGAATGGAGGGGTGGCGAGGGCAGGGAGTGGCACAAATGAAACTTCAGGCCTGGCCCTTTCTTTTCTCTTTTTGGATTTAAAAGGAAGATGTCAGCATATTGGGGTTTATACCTTTTCTCCCCAGTTTCAATTTATTTATCTTTAAAAAAAATCAGAAGCAAAAATGCTAAATTTAAACATCTATAAAACCTGGGCGGCCTGTGTGTGGGTATTGTCCCATCATTTTCCACATTTTTCTCTGTATTTTAAGATATTTTATAATTTTTGTTGGAGACGTAAGAGGTATTCTGGGGACAGTCCTGCGGGGTGTTGAGCTCTTCCCAGGATTGAGAGCCACACTGTCCCATGTCCCCCTTCTTCTTCCAGGAAATCCGTGTTCTCTCTGTCCGAGCTAGGCCAGATGAACGGCTCTGTGGCGGGAGGCGGTGCAGCTGCAGGAGGAGGCCCTGGAGGTGGCAGTGGCGGTGGTGGGGTCGGCGGAGGGAGCAGCACGGATGACAGAGAGATGCCAGCCAAGCACGAAATCGGGGAAGAGCTTATCTGGACAGGAAGGTGCCCACCCCAGGCCTGGCATCCTTCAGATGTGTCTCCTTCCCACCCTCCCTGTAGAAACCTTCCCCATCTCTCCCTGCAGCACCTACTCCGTACCATGAGGTCTGGCCAATGCACTCTTTTCTTCCTCATACCCTGAAAGCCCCTCCTGCCCCCAGCAAAACGGTTCCCACAGGAGAGGACAGGCAGGACCCAGCACAGGAATGGAGGAGCCCAAACTTTTCTTTAGACACCCCTGTCAGTTTTCTAGGGCTGCCACAAGCATCATAGACCAGGAGGCTTAAACCACAGAACTTCATTCTCTCGCAGTTCTGGAGGCTAGAAGTTCCCAGTCGGAAGGTCGGCAGGGCTATGCTCCCTCTGAGACCCTTGCGTCTTCTTAGCTTCCGGTGGTGCCGCCATTCCTCGTGTTTCCTGGCAACAGCTGTGTTGCGCCCGCTTCTGCATGGTGTCACCTGGTGTTCTCCCTCATCTGTCTTCACATGGCATTTTCCTCTTCTTATGAGGATGCCAGTCATATTGAATTTGGGCCCACTCCACTGACCTCGTCCTAGCTTCACTGCATCTACAAAGGCCCTGTTTCCAAATGAGGTCACATTCACAGTTAAGATTTGGGAGAACACAATGAACCTGTGTTATGATCAGGGCTGTCTCTACCTCAGCCCTGATCATAACCTGTGATTACCAAGCACAGGTGCCCTGCGGATGATCAGGGACGTGAGGAGGAAGGCCGTCTGTGGATCCCGGGTTTCCATTCCCCATGGATGTTAGGTCTACCCCAGGGCATATTCCCATCAGGCCTTCCCTCTCCCATCCAAGCTGTTTTATGACCACACTTCTCAGTGGAGATGGCGCTGACCACGAACTTTCAGTCCTAAGAGAATTCTTCTCTGGTCTTAAACATTCTGGTGGAAAGATCCTTGCCCCCATCCACTCCTAGTCAAGTTCCCCTACTCACCCCGGACTCTGCAGACTCTTGTTAAAAGCCTGCCCCTAACCTGGTGTTTGTGGTGAGAAAGCAGTGCTTGGGCCTGTCTTAAGCAGGTGCTTCGGTGGCCTGTGCCTGGATGTCAAGAGGAAGTTGCCCTGGTTCCTCAGTGACTTCTACGATGGCTTCCACATTCAGTCCATCTCTGCCATCCTATTCATCTACCTCGGCTGTATCACCAATGCGATCACCTTTGGAGGGCTTCTGGGGGATGCCACTGATAATTATCAGGTATGTGTGCAGGACAAGAGTGCAAACCTCAGTAAAATCTGCTGCCACTAGGTGGCAGTAAGGAGCTTTATCACATAATTTCCAAACCAGGTCTACCATTTAGGCTCAGACCATCACTTTTAGTAATCCTTTACCCTTCAAAAGATTAGTAACAAGATCTTAAAAGATCTAAGGCTAAGTCATGTTACTACAGACTAAATTTAAGGACTGTATAAATCAAACTTTTAAGGGGAATTATCTGCTCTGTTTGATACTTTCCACACTGCTTGAATGAACTTAACACAATTAACGAGTTGTTGATTGTGGCCTTCTCCTCACCAATCTTAAATTCTTAACTTGGAGTTAAGACATTTTTAGAATGATGGTAAACTTTCCACCGAAACCGGTTTGGCTCAGTGGATACAGCGTCAGTCTGCGGACTGAAAGGTCGATTCTGGTCAAGGGCATATACCTTGGTTGCAGGCACATCCCCAGTAGGGGTCATGCAAGAGGCAGCTGATCGATGTCTCTCATCTGTTTCTAATTCTCTATCCCTCTCCCTTCATCTCTGTAAAAAATCAATAAAATATATTTTTTAAATCAATAAAATATATTAAAAAAACCTTTCCATGACAATACAGACTTCTCTGGGGAAAACATCTGCTCAGCAGACATTAGCTTGAGCTCCAAACAAGGGTCTTCTCTGAAGGGGGCCCTCAAGAAAGAACCACTAGAAAGCTCAAAACATTAAGGTGAAGACGCGTTTTCCCAGATAAATTGAGATGAACCCCTATTGCCAGCCCACTCCCCTCTCCTGAGCTGCAGCTGGGCATATCTATATGGGATCCCCCAACTCACAGGGTCTACATGGCATCCACTATCTCCCCTCTAGACCTGCTGTTCTACTGTCACAAGTGACACCTTGGTTCACCCCATTATTCATGTACTGACTCATACACCCATCTTCCCCGAGTGGCCCACATAGCGTGGTCATAGCTGCTCTCACACCTCATCTCCCAGTGTTCCCTTCCCAGATGCCTGTCCTCCACCCTCATTCTGCATTGATTTCTATCAGTTCCTCAAAGCCATGCTCTCTTCAGGTCCAGCCTTTGTATAGAGTGTTCCCTCTTCTGGGACACTCTCATCACTCCACTTCCTCTCTGGTCAGCTTGTGGGTATCAGCTTCCACATATCTACCTCTGGAGAGGCCTTCCTCACCACTCCTTTACTTCTGTGTGCTCCTCTGGCACCCTCACCTTATCCCAGCTTCTTACACTCCTTACCAGTGGTTCTCAACAAAGGATGATTTTGACCCACCAGGAGACATTGGGTAATATCTAGAGATTATGTGGGTTGTCATAACTGGGAAGGGGTGCTACTGGCATTTAGTAGGTAGATGCTAAGGATGCTGCTAAACACCGTGCAATGCACAGCACAGCCCCACACAAAGAGTTAACAAGCTTGAGATGTCAATAATACTGAGGTTGAAAAACTGCTGTATAGAAATTGCCTGGTTACTTGTCTATATCTCCCACCAGACTGAAAATGCGTGATCTTGTTTACGGATGGGTCCCCAGTAGTTAACACAATGCCTGATACATAGTAGGCACTTAATGAATTCTGAATGAATGGATGCTCTAACCTCCAAAGCACCTAGTAGAATGACTGAATGGTTGGATGGATAAATAGGCTGTCCTCTGGGAGGAGAATGGGCACAGGGACAAATTGAGTCATTGGTATCCCTGTTTCCTAGGTCCTGGGTTGCCAAAAGGAAGTCACACAGGACCTTTATCCCAATGGAATTAGAGTGATGTGGGGGATTGTGGTGTAGGAGATGGGGAGCAGAACTTGGGAATTAGAAAGCCTAGAATAAAGAGTGAGCACTGTGGCCTGGGTCCTTGGTGAGATAGGTGTGATTGGTTTTGTGCCCAAAGACCCCTTCTGCCTCCACGGAGCCTCACATTCCTTGTGCCCCCAGGGAGTGATGGAGAGCTTCCTGGGCACTGCCATGGCCGGCTTCTTGTTCTGCCTCTTCTCGGGACAGCCTCTCATCATCCTGAG
>PVJN01045633.1:0-16804 GCA_004026805.1 Lasiurus borealis
GTTTGGCTCAGTGGATAGGGCGTCGGCCTGCGGACTGAAAGGTCCCAGGTTCGATTCCGGGCAAGGGCATGTACCTTGGTGGCGGGCACATCCCCAGTAGGGGGTGTGCAGGAGGCAGCTGATCGATGTCTCTCTCTCATCGATGTTTCTGACTTTCTATCCCTCTCCCTTCCTCTCTGTGAAAAATCAAAAAAATATATTTTTAAAAAAAAGGATAGAAGAGTGTGTGGTGGGTGGGGGGTGGGAGGGCATTAAAAGGGCCAAGGCATGGATTCAGCATTCACTGATCCAAACCAAAGACAGATGTGAGAAAAGCCCAGAGCCCCGAGCGACCTTCCAGCCCAGGAGCGCACGGCCAAGCCAGGATGACGTCAGCTGGGAAAAGAACTGGAATCCTGTGAGGCCTCGGAGCACCAGGACACCCCGGGATGCCGAGAGAGAACCAGCTAGAACCTGACCTCAGCGGCCCGGCTCCACTTCCTGAACTTGGAAAGCAAAAGTCAAAAGCAAGCCTTTCTCCCGGCACCTCCTCCCGGGGGTCTGTCTGCAGGACCCACGCCTCTGGGGGGACAGAGGTCCAGGCCCTCATCCTACAGCTTTGACAGCTGGTCTAGAATCGTAAACATTCTCTGAGGGATGAGGGGTGGACAGCTGACTGCGCATGCTCCAGGAGCAGCCCGAGGCTCTGGATGAGGCAGGTTGTGGGTTTCTGCGGCCCCTGCCTGTGCCTGGGATCACATGGGTTTTTAGGAGTCTGCCCGTGCGTGAGTCATGAACATGAGACCGTTAAGCAGCCAAATTGGGCGTTTCACCCAGATGGTTGAACCCTATAAACTCTCTCCAGCCTAGACAGGTTTGGCTCAGTGGATAGGGCGTCGGCCTGCGGACTGAAAGGTCCCAGGTTCGATTCCGGTCGGGGGCATGTATCTTGCTTGCGTGCACATCTCCACTGTGGGGCGTGCAGGAGGCGGCTGATCGATGTCTCTCTCTCATCGATGTTTCTGACTTTCTATTTCTCTCCCTTCCTCTCTGTAAAAAATCAATAAAATATATTTAAAAACAAAAAAACAACTCTCTCCAGTACAGTTTCAGCAGATAGTTTTGTAAAGCCACTCAGGGACATTTTGTGAGAGTCATTGGCATTGACAAGCTTCCATTAGCACATCCTTCACCGTTCCTAGGAGATCCCGCTCCATGCTTGGTTAACCGCAAACAGGATGGAAATGACCAGAGAACAGAAACACAGGTGATTAGGTAAAAGGCTGCCCAGTTATGCCCAATCATTTCCTGATCCCCTGTTCTGAGCCAGGACCTCTCGCTGGCTAACGGTATAGAAATGATGAGCACACTCCCTTCTTTCAAGGGGGCTCGCACTTAATGGGAGAAATAAGCCATGTGCACACCATTGCGGTCCAGTCCCTACGATGCAGAAGGTACTCGGGGAGCACAGGGGAAGCGTGGATCAGCTGGGAAGCGAAGGGTGGGCGTCGCCTTTAAGGTGGTCTGGAAGGGCCTATGGGAGTGTGTCAAACAGGAAGGTGAAGGCGGGGTTTCCGGCAGAGGAATTGCACATACAAAGGCAAGGATCGTGGAGAGGAGTCTTACGTTTGAAAAATGATATTTAATAGATTCCAGGACCTAAATGTTGAGCAGTTTGCCGCTCTGTTGACTAATGAGTTTGCTGAACACCGGATCGGGGCTTAATCACAAGGAACAACAACACTGGCCTGTGTTGGGATCATTGAAATCAATGCAATTATTGGAATCAAGAGCCTAGGTCAGTGGTCGGCAAACTGCGGCTCGAGAGCCACATGTGGTTCTGTTGACTAATGAGTTTGCTGACCACTGGGATAGAGGCTTAATCACAAGAAATAACAACAGCCTGTCATGATTGACATCGAGAGTCTAGGTCAGTGGTCGGCAAACTCATTGGTCAACAGAGCCGCAGTTTGCTGGCCATAGGCAGTGGAGGGCAGTCTGGGCCCCGGGTGTGGGTCTCGGGGAGAGGCTGGACCTCTGGGTCATGGAATGGTGGTCTGTATTCCTGGGGAGGTGTGGACCCCGATAAAGGACTGGCTGCTCTGTTCCAGGTCTGTGACCTGGCTTGAATGTCTGGGACCCGGATGTAGTTTTGGGACCGGATGGAGGTCTAAAACCCCAGATGGAGGTCTAAACTCCGAATGGAGGTATGGGTGTTGAATGAAGGTCTGCACCCCTGGTGCTAGGTCTGGGTGAGGACCTCTGGGTGGTGGAATGGTGGTCTGAACTAAGGATGTAGGTCTGGCCCCCAGGACCGGCCTGTATTCTGGGTTGGAGATCTGGGCCACAGAATGGCCTTCTGGAAACTGGCATGAAGGTCTGTGACCCGGATGATGCTGCATGGACATTCTCCCGGGAACAAGCAGGAATTGCAGCTAAAATCCATAAAACCTTCCTGGAAAATTCGCAGGAGAGAACCCTGATCCTGAGGACCAAACGTGGAGACCGCATAGAGACGGGTAGGAGGGACGGAACCGCGAAAAGGTAGGCCGGGAGCATACAGACAGCAACTCAAATCCTGGAGAGGGATCTCAGCTGTGAGGGGTGGCCACTGAGGACTCTGAGATCTAACCCCCACATTGCGTTCCCCAGCAGAGAGTACCCACGCTGGGAAGGGTCCCCACATAACATCTGGCTGGAAAAAGCAGCTGGGGGCTGTCTGCCAGGGAGCGACAGCTGAACACTCAGGCACCCTCTTAAAGGGCCAACGCCCCAAATTCCCTGTGCTCTGACCGAGGGAGGAGGGTGAAGTGGACTGGAGCTCTGAGAGCAGAAGCCAGATCTGCGGCCTCAGGGGATAGAGCTCAGAAGGCAGACACCCCACGTTTCCCGGGCTGAGTCATTCCCTCAGAGACATCTTTCCCACAGAGACACTGGCCTGGCCTGGGAGGAAGACCGTTTTCACAGGCCTATTGGAAAACACCTGGCCCTGGAGCCATTTAAGAGATTAAAAATAACAATCAGGCTCCGGGCAGCAGCAACTGCCCCAACCAGTTGAAAAACCTCTTTTTTAAAACAAATATATTTTATTGATTTTTTTTACAGAGATGAAGGGAGAGGGATAGAGAGTTAGAAACATCGATGAGAGAGAAACATCAATCAGCTGCCTCTTGCACGCCCCCACTGGGGATGTGCCCACAACCAAGGTACATGCCCTTGACCAGAATCGAACCTGGAACCTTTCAGTCCACAGACCAATGCTCTACCCACTGAGCCAAACCCGTTTGGCTGAAAAAACTCTTGACACACCTGCAGACCATTGCCTAGGGGGGCAATTCGAGTTGAAATCTTATTGGTCTGTGGAGGCAGTCTCTGGAGGCTTTGATCTGCCTGATCTGATCAGTCAAACATGGTCCTGTAGTAGAGATAGAACGCCGATTGGCTACTGCTGGTGTCGAGACCTGGCCTCACCCTGCCCCTGTGGCTCAGTGGATGAGTGTCCACCCATGAACCAGGAGGTCACAGTTTGATTCCTGGCCAAGGGCTCGTGCCCGGGATTCAGATTCAATCCCCAGTAAGGGGTGCGTAGGAGGCTGCTGATCAGTGATTACCTCCCATCATTGAGGTTTCTCTCTCTCTCTCCCTCTCCCTTCCTCTCTCTGAAATCAATACACTATCGCCTCTGTTCACGTCTCTCCAGCCTTCTGTCTGCTCCTTGAAGGTGCCGAGCCAGGCTCTCAGGTTTGTCATTGAAAAGCATCCTCTTTTACCATCCAGAACGCTTGTCATAAGTCTTAGGCACGTGCTCTGTGATGATTGGTTCGTGTTTTTCTCCCCCTCCACGGAACTATAAATCGCAGGAGTGTGGGGACGAGGCTTAAGACAGGAAAATGTCAGCTGAAGTCAGATGGTGAAGAGCCGCTGAGGCTCCAGGCTGAGGAGGTTGGAATGGTTATATGTGCTCTGGGCGGTCATGAATGGCTTTTGGGCAACAACGCAAGGGGATCAGAGGGGTGCTTTAGGGGTTGAGTCTAGTGCAGTGGTTCTCAACCTTCCTAAGGCCGCCCCCCTTTAAGACAGCTCCTCATGGGGTGGTGACCCCCAACCATGAAATGATTGCCGTTGCTACTTCATAGCTGTAATTTTGCTACTGTTATGAACTGTAATGTAAATATCTGATAGGCAGGATGTATTTTCATTGTTACAAATTGAACATCATTAAAGCATAGGGATTCATCACAAAAACAATATGTAATTATATATTGTGAAATATTTATTTCTAATGACAAATAAATGAAATTGTGCCTTGAATCGTGGTGTAGCATGGGTAACAGTCTTCCTATGACAACAGTAAACTACATGGCTACACTTTGCTACACCGAGGAGCGGTGTGTTGGTTCCTAAGACCATGGGAAATAGGTGTTTTCTGATGGTCTGAGGCGACCCCTGCGAAAGGGTCGTTCGACCCCCAAATGGGTCGCGACCCACAGGTTGAGAACCGCTGGCCTAGTGGCAGTCAAGCGAGGTGGGCTGGAGAAGGCAGGCGGGGCCTGCAGGAGGCCGTTGCTGGAGTTGAAGAAAGAAGCAGAAGAGGTTGCTCAAGGGTCATGGGAAGGAGACGACGGAGTCAGGAGACCTGGCCAAATGCACATGTGACCTTTGTCTGGAGGTGGGAACCGGGGGGCAGGGCAAGTCCGGAAGAGCCCAGGTTTTCCCAGGAGGCTGTCAGAGCTAGCGTGGCTACATGAAGAGAAATGAGAAGGTCAGAGGAGGAGGCCTCTTTGAGGATGAGATGATGGAATTGTTCAGCTGGAGGTCTGACTGGGTTTGAACATAAAGGACTGGAGTGCAGGAGAAGGTCATGGCCAGGGAAGAAGATGTGTGTGCCATGTACACTGAGACACGCATAAGGGGAGGAGGAGAGGAGGAGGAGGAGGAAAAGGAGCTGGAAAGCGAAAGACCTTCCAGAGAGAGAGCGTGGAATCAGGGAAGCCAAGAAGAGCAGAGAGAGCCAAGATCAGTGATGTAAGAAGTGACCTCCCAGAGGTGGGAGAGGCTGAGGCCGGGGAAAGGCCAGCTGAACCCCCAGTTACTGGAGGTCTGAGTGGGCAGTCTCGGTGAGCAGCAGCGTTTTGAGGGTCAAAGCCAGCTTGTGGGGATTTCACGTGGACGACCGAGGTCAGCAAGGCTTCTGCTGCCCTCTGCTGCTGGACTTCGTTTCATTAAATTGGACCAACGGCCGGGAATCGGATGCTGGTGCTGTTGGCATCTCTTCACCGCGGTCTTGGGAAGATGATACCTTCCCTCGTTTTGGTATTTTAGTGCCCATCATTATATAATTCACAGTTACAAACAAAGCTCAGGGAAGTACTGGAACTTGCCCTCAGGACACAAGGAGTAAAGCCACAGGTTCATGAGTTTTATTCACCGTCATCTGTGCCTGGATGGCCGTGCTTGGCCTATAGGGTAATTTTTTTTTTAATGAATGAATGAACAAATGAAGTTTGGCATTCAAATGAATTCCCAGGCCCATAAGCCTTCCAGATATACACTGCTGTCGCTCACATTTATTCTAATAGGAGGGATTGTCCTATTGCTGATTTTTTCCAAAATTCTCTTCAGGTACAAGAGTGAAGAAATGGATTTGTCTGTGACAAGTGTTATTTCTGACCAAATGTATGTCGTTACCACTTCACGTTGCAAATTACCAAGAGGTTAAACCAAGCAATCAAGCCAATCACAGCTACATTCATCTTAAGGCCGTTTTGCCTTCTAGATTAGGTGTTTGTCAAAACTAAGAAGGAAGTAAACACTAGTATGTATGAAATTTCAGAAACATATTTCAGCCTGGCCGGTGTTGCTCAGTGGTTGAGTGTTGACCTATGAACCAAGAGGTCAGATTAGATTCCTTGGTCCAGGCACATGCCTGGGTTTCAGGCTCGATCCCCAGTGGGGGGCGTGCAGGAGGCAGCCGATCTATGATTCTCTCTCATCATTAATGTTCCTATCTCTTTATCCTTTTCCCTTCCTCTCTAAAATCAGTAAAAATATATTTTTTTAAAAAGAAACATATTTTAGGAAGGAAGAATCCCAAGAATCAATCCTGGGCCAAATTGTTTTAAATAATTGTTTCAAATAATAATTTTTTAAAAAATATCTTTTTTAAGGTGACATACCTTCATATATATTTCAGAAGTCAAATTCAGAAAATAGTGGTCACATAGTTGAAATTAATTAATAGAATTTGAAAGGAAAGAGACTCCAATTTAACTTCTATGGGATAGACATTTTGACTCCTTTTAATGAAAACATTTGGAAAAGGTATTTCCTCAGAAGGAAGATTTGAGCCACTGCAATGTATTTGTTTCCATACAGGAACTGGCATCATGTGAAATTTCAACTGCTTTCACTTAGTCCAGACTGAAAGGTCCGAGGTTCTATTCTGGTTAAAGGGATGTACCTTGGTTGTGGGCACATCCCCAGTATGGGGCATGCAGGAGGTGGCTGATCGATGTCTCATCAATGTTTCTTACTCTCTCTCTTTCTTCTTCTCTGTAAAAAATCAATAAAATATATTAAAAAAATTTTTAAAACATAATAGTTACCAGCTCTTGCCGGTTTGGTTCAGTGGATAGAGCGTTGGCCTGCGGACCCAAGGGTCCCTGGTTCGATTCCCGTCAAGGGCACATACCTCGGTTGCAGGCTCCTCTTTAGCCCAGGCCCTGGCTCATGCAGGAGGCAACCAATCGATGCGTTCCTCTCACACTGATGTTTCTCTCTGTCTTTCCCTCTGCCTAAATAATAATAATAATAATAATAATAATAATAATAGCTACCTTATATTTATTTATTCAACAAGTCTTGTGTTCCAGGAACTTTACATCATCTCATTTAATCTTCCTAACAGTTAAACCTACTAGGTAGATATTATGGCACCTCTTTTGCAGATAAGTAAACTGAGGCACACAGTCTCATTTCTACAAAAACACTTATGCGCACCTGTTACTTTTCGGGCACTAACCACATAGCTCCCCCAGGAGCGATGCCCTACCCTGTTTCCCCGGAAGTAAGACACTCCCCGAAAATAAGACCTACTTCCAGTTTTGCCTCTCGCTGTCATATAAGGCATCCCCCCGAACATAAGGCCTCCCCAGAATAGAAGGCCCCCAAAGATACCGTCAGGCGCCTGACTCCTGATTTAAAGAGACCTCGTCCTGCCTGAACAGCTCTGGCTGCGCTGCGGCCCATCAGTGAGCTGGTTTGTGACGACAACGACTACCGTACGTTATGCAGGTCATACATTTCCTTTTTTTTGTTTTTGTTTTTCAACAATAAATGTGCACCGTCTTCTTCTTCGTGGAAAAATCAGACATCCCCTGAAAATAGGACCTAGCGCCTCTTTGGGAGCAACATTTAATATAAGACACTGTCTTATTTTCGGGGAAACAGGGTACCACTCCTTTCAGGCTGGCTCTCCAAGGCCCTGCCCCGTGACAGGCACTACCCTGGGGACATTTCCAGCTGATGTTTCTTTTCCTTCATGGGCAAAAGCATTTTCTCCCTTAGAGAGCATGCCAGTTCTGGATAGATGAGATCACGTATGAGGGAGACTAATACACGGAAGCCAATTCCATTAGAGGGACACATTTCCTGTGCTGCTCCCCACAGCCTCTGCGTCTCCGTGGCCCCCTCCTCCTCCTCAGGGGCTGGAGGTGGGAAAAGGGTCAGCTTCTCCCCGGGCTGCGTCAGAGCCTCTGCAGCATCCACGCGCGTCACTGCACCGTCAGCGGCCCACGCGTTCTGCAGGCTGCAGTGTGTTTCCGGCCGAGCGACCGGGATTGTGTGCGTGTCAACTGGATCAGCGTGCACTGACGCATCGGTTCCTGTGCTGGCAGGGAGCCCGATTCTCTGCTCCCGTGTCCCGCTCCCTGCTGACATCACAGGGGGGACCAGCCCCCCAGCTCCATCTGTGTTCTACGTCACCCACCTGCCACCTCCTCGCCAGGAGCGTTCTCTAGTGGCCCCCCGCGGCTCTGGTCCTCTGGATCCCCCTTTCCCTTTACCCTCTTGACTCCAGGATTAACTGTGGGATTACACTGCGGGTGACTGACGCTTGCCTTGAGGCAGGGTCATTGCATATTTGTCCTCTGCAGGCAGGAAGGAAAGTGCGGGTACCATCATTTCCTGTTCAGGGCAAAGAAGCAGCCAGATGCTCAGGCTCCTGGTAGAACAGCTGCCGTCATGATCTTGCCTATTTGCTTTTGTCATCTCTTCTGGATGCTTCTCGCAGTGTCTGGTGTTGGCCTTTTCTTTAGACTCGGTCCACTTTTCTGGGTTCCCAGCAAGGCCCAGTCATACCCACCCTCACCCCCCAGTGATGGCTGGATATTCCTTCTTTGCCTAGAATTTGTCTGGGAGGTCCTTACGACAGCCCTGGAATGTTCTGTTTGCTTACCACACTCTTTTCTTTCACTTGCCCAGGTTGTTGTTTTTTTTTTTTAATTTTAAATATATTTTATTGATTTTTTTACAGAGGGGAAAGGAGAGGGATAAAGAACTAGAAACATTGATGAGAGAGAGACAGAGACATCGATCAGCTGCCTCCTGCACACCTCCTACTGGGGATGTGCCCGCAACCAAGCTCTGTGTCCTTGACCGGAATCGAACATGGGACCTTTCAGTCCGCAGGCTGACGCTCTATCCACTGAGCCAAACCGGTTTTGGCTAATTCTCTTAGTTTTTGATATGCATATCGCATCTCCAGTTAATCAAGGGTTTTGATGCGTGGATGAATGGCTATCTATCTACCCACCTCAGCCACTGCCATCCATTCCACAGCAAACAGGTGCCGGTGATAAAGAGGGCATGTTTCTTTAACTGCTTTCAGCCCAAACGGAGCCTGGATGGATTAGGTTGCCAGATTTAGGCTTGATAACCTAAGGGAAATTTTCTAACCGATTTCCTGGAACAACATAAAATTTATTAATTTTTCCCCCTTCCTTCCTTGAAACAAGTCATTCAGCTGAAACCAGTTTGGCTCAGTGGATAGAGCGTCAGCTTGTGGACTAAGGCACAGTTTCCCACTCCTAAGAACGAATTAAACTCGTATCTCGAGGTACCACTGTATTAATAATAATAATATCATCTTGCCTTCCTGATGTCTAAAAGTGGCTATTTTGGAAACACATCGGAAAATCCCTTCTCCCTGCCCCGCCTCTCATTTTTTTAAAATTCTGAATATTAACAAAAACCAGAAGGAGATTTCAAGAGAAACAGCCACACCAAACATGGCTATGCAGAATTTGTGAGAGTTCGTGTTAGAAACTCCTATTTCCAGGGCTCCATTAACGGCAGATTTAGGAGAGCGGGAGAGAAACCAGAAAGAGAAAAGAGGCAAGGAAATCCATCCACGTGCATTTTGGGGTGGTCTTTCCACACAAACAGAACCCCACGTGACACCCCGGGAAGTGAGGGTTTTTTCAGCAGCGCGGGCCTGGAAAAGCCTGGTTTCGACCTCTGAGTCATTCGATGCCCAGATGCCAGGTCCGGAGCCTCTCTGGTCCCGGCCCATGTCCTTGGCCTTGGTCTGCGGGAGCAGCTGGGCCGGGCCAGGTGATGACAGCGGAAATTGGACTGTCTGCCACCCCTCCCCCGAAAATGTCTCCTGCGCTCAGCCCCGTATTAATTATGCTTGGATGCCAAGGGCATATGCGAGCATTTCTGAGCAACCGAAGGCCTGTTTGAAATAATTATTCGTGGGGAATTTTTACAAAAGCGCTCAGTAAATAAAAACGCCAGTTGCTTCAAATTTTTATTAAATATATGCAAGTTTGTATGCCTATATATATGTGTGTGCACACACAAGTGTGTGTGTATAAAATACGTGTGTGCATACAAGTGTGTGTGTATAAAACTTTTCTTTTTCAGAAGATTGAAAAGATAGTTTTGAAATGTGAAAAGGCCTTTTTAAAAATATATATATTTTATTGATTTTTTACAGAGAGGAAGGGAGAGGGATAGAGAGTTAGAAACATCGATGAGAGAGACATCGATCAGCAGATCCCCTACTGGGGATGTGCCTGCAACCAAGGTACATGCCCTTGACCGGAACCAAACCTGGGACCTTTCAGTCCGAAGGCCAATGCTCTATCCACTGAGCCAAACCGGTTTCAGCTGAAAAGGCCTTCTTTAAGAACATTACAACTGATGAATAAAAAGATACAGAGGCAGTAAAGCACCGAACAGACTGTCAAATTACAGCGGGACAGCAGGGGAGTATTGGGGAGGGAGGGATATAGATCAACCAAAGGACTTGTATGCATGCATATAAGCACAACCAATGGACACAAGACTGGCAGGGGGGAGGGGGAGGGAGGGCATGTGACAGGAGGTAGGGGAATCTGGGGGAAGGTCAATGGGGGAAAAAAGGAGACATATATACTAATATATGTAATATTTTAAACAATAAAATATTTTTTAAAAGGCCTTTAAGAAGAAAAAAAAAAGAGGAACGCAGTTAAAAGCATAAAGTGGCAGTAAATACATAGCTATCAATAATTGCTTTAAATGTAGACGGCTGAATGCTCCAGTCAAAAGATGGCATGGTGTATCCCTGTTGGGATTTGGTGGTTATCCGGAAGTTGCTGTGTGTGATGCTTTGATTGCTTCCTCTGGCATTCTTTTCGGTCCACATGGCATTTACTTTTAAAATATATTTTACTGATTTTTTACAGAGAGAAAGGGAGAGGGATAGAGAGTCAGAAACATCAATGAGAGAGAGACATCGATCAGCTGCCTCCTGCACGCCCCCCACTGGGAATGTGCCCACAACCAAGGTACATGCCCTTGACCAGAATCAAACCTGGGACCTTTCAGTCTGCAGGCTGATGTTCTACTCACTGAGCCAAACCAGTTTGGGCAGCATTTACTTTTGAACTAGGCCTTAATAAGCCATGTTTATATACATTCCCTGTGGCCACTCCTGAGCCCAGCGTAGAGTTTTATACCTGCACCCAGAGCCAGGAATGGGGCTGGGGGCAAAGCAGCAGCTTGTGCCCCTGGGTTTTCACCAGATCAGCCTCCAGGAGGCGCTCTGCGTGAACGCCTTCTGGGGATGGAGAGATTCTCCGCATCAGCATCCCCACAGGAGCCCAGGACTGAGGTCTCCATCCAGTCTGGTCCGGGGCTACACTTGGGTCACAGAGACGTGCCACCGACTCCCTGCACGCCCGGCTAATGTCTCCTCAGCACCCCCATGATGCAGACCAGATGCTTTATGGCTGGAAACACACAGACGCACAAGAGAAGAGCATTCGAGACAAATGGGCTGTGATGAAAGGAGAGTCGTAAATGGAAAGAAACAGACAAATTAAGTAGTCTAGTCACTGTCGCACCTCATTGGCCGCCGGCCGCCTTCTCCATTCAATTAGTTTTAGTGCCGAGTGTAATGGGGAACGTTTTAAAAAAACGTAAATTTATTTCAGCCAACGTCTTTTTATTGTCTTCTTTCCCTTTTCCTTCTTTTTTTTTTTGGATGAGCAAGCAAAGGAAACATCAAGGCACATTCCCAAATCGTTGAGTGGAAAAAATTAATCAACTAGAAACCATGGGCTAGAACATCCTTTGGCAGTAGTACTCCTTTTATGATTTTAATTTTTAACTAGACCAGTTAAAAATAAAAAACAAAGAAATGACAAGGATGGTTCAAGACCCCACTCACTACCTTGTACCTGCCCGGAGATAATTATGTTTTCCTAGTAGTGTGTTTTCTTCCAGACTTTTCTCTGTTCACGTAGGTGAATGTTACTGCTCATCGTAGGTCTCATATTACTGCTGTAAACAACTTTTCTTTGTTTAAATATATTTTATTGATTTTTCACAGAGAGGAAGGGAGAGAGATAGTTAGAAACATTGATGAGAGAGAAATATTGATCAGCTGCCTCCTGCACGCCCCTTACTGGGGATGTGCCCACAACCAAGGTATATGCCCCTGACCGGAATTGAACCCAGGACCCCTTAGTTTGCAGGCTGATGCTCTATCCACTGAGCCAAACCAGTTTCGGCTGCAAACAACTTTTCAAAGACGTTGATCAGCAGAGTGAAAGATTACCAAACATACTTAGAAACCAGATACCATTAAAAAAAAAAAAAAAAAAAGCAGAGCCCTGGCTGGTGTTGCAAAGTGGTCAGAGAGTCAGCCTGTGTGCCAAAGGATAGCAGGTTCGATCCCCAGTCAAGTTGCAGGTTTGAACACTGGCCCCAGGTGGAGTACATGTGGGAGGCAACCAATTGATTTGTCTCTCTCTCACATCTCTCTCTCTTGCTCTCTCTCTCTGTCTCTCTTCCCCCTCCCTCCCTTCCACTTTTTCTAAAAATCAACGTAAAAAATACCCTAGGATGAGGATTAACAAGTAACACAGCAGAATTGAAGAGAACCAAGTAAAAATTCTGTAACTTAAAAGTGCAATAAGCGAAATGAATAACTCAGGAGAAGGGTTTAATGGTAAATTATACATGTCTGGAGGGACAGTCGGCAAATCGGGAGATGGGAGAGAATTATTAGAACACAGCACAGAGAAGCACAGATGGAGAACACAAAAGAGAGCAAGAGACTCGGTGGATTCTATGAAAGGATGGAACAGGATTTTGTGAAGTTCCAGAAGAAAGGAGGGGAAAGAATGGGGCAGTGGCACTATTTGAAAAGTAATTGGGAATCAGGACCCCTGAAGATTCATTCTATCAAAGCCAGTTCCCGAAGCACCCCTGGAATTAGCCACCTGGTTGGCCGCGTTGGTCCTCTAGGGGGCGGTGTTGCCCAATGCCAAACACCAGTCTGATCAGCTCCGAGCTGAAAAAGCGCCAGAGCTCTACACAAGTGGTCGGCAAACTTCGGCTCTAGAGCCACATGCGGCTCTTTGGCCCCTTGAGTGTGGCTCTTCCACAAAATGCCACGGCCTGGGAGAGTCTATGTTGAAGAAGTGGCGTTAGAAGGAGTTTAAGTTTAAAAAATGTGGCTTTCCAAAGACATTTTCATCATTGTCCTGTTGATAGTTGGCTCTGTTGACTGAATGAGTTTGCCGACCACTGGCCTACAGTGAAGGAAGAGGAGGCAGTAAGAGGAAAAGTGTTCCAACCTGAGGAAGCTGCATTGGTAGAGACTAGAAGGCAGAGAGAGGGAAGAGACAGAGAATGAGAGAGAGAATGTCACTGCTAAAACCAGAAATGAGCTGAAACCGGCTTGGCTCAGTGGATAGAGTGTCAGTCTGCAGACTGAAGGGTCCCAAATCTGATTCAGGTCAAGGGCATGTACCTTGGTTTGCGGGCACATCCCCAGTGGGGGTGTGTGCAGGAGGCAGCTGATCGATGTCTCTCTCTTCGATGTTTCTAACTCTCTATCCTTCTCCCTTCCTCTCTGTAAAAAATCAATAAAATATATTTTTAAAAAAATGAAAGGATTATCACCTGACTGCCCATGATGAAGTGTGAAACTTTAGAGATCCACATGCAAAAACCTGTCTACCCTAAAAGAGATGAGGGTGGAGGGAAAGCATCCATTCTTTCTTGATGAATTACTTTCCCCCAAGGACAGATCATAAAACTTTCTGCTAAAAGAGAAAAAAAAAGCTTAAAGACACTCCTCACGATAAAGATAAAGATTTAAGAGAAAGAACCTGGGGCAAGCACTGAAAGAATATCTCCTAAGTAACCCTTGGAGCAAAACAGAAGCTAAAGCATCGCTTATAGAAAATGCAACATGCTTATTAAAAATTGGTCAAACATTACCAAAGTCCTGGCCAGTGTGTTTCAGTGGTTGGAGCATCGGCCTGCACACCAAAGGGTCTCGGGTTTGATTCCTGGTCAAGGTTTGGGAGCGTGTGGGAGGCAATAAGTGGGTGTGTCTCTCTCACACTGATGTTTCTCTCTCTCTCTCTTTCTACTCCCCTCCCCCTCCACTCTCTGAAAAGCAGTGGAAGAAAATATCCTCTGGTGAGGATTAACAAAAAAATAGTAAATAAATAAAATATCACCAAAGCTATGCTCAGAGGCAAGTAAATAGCCTTAAATGCTTTTATTATTGAACAACAAAATAAACTCAAGTTATTCAATTGAAGAAATTAGTTATGTGACCTGGACAAATCCAAACAAAGGTTAATGAATTCCTAGTCAATAAATTAGAAAACAGGAAAATGCTAAGTGGTTCAAGGCCTGTTTCTTTGCTGGAAAAAAGTAGCAAAGAAAACAGTTACAACAAAAAAACCTCTAATAAATATAATTATTGAGAGGAAGGAAAGTAAAATAAACACAAAGCATTAAAAGGAGGGACTATAAGAACAGATAAATGTAAAAACTTTGATAGAATCCTTTTTGGGAAAATGCAAATTATTAATATTTATCCAAGATGATGAAAGTTGAACATCACTTTAAAAATTGGGTCCTTTTCAAAGAATTATCTTAAAAAATGGAAGGATTCACAATCAGATAGGTATTACCAGTTCCATTCTATGTGAATTACATCCAAAAACATGAAAGGGTAAACACTTCCCAAACCATTTTGTAAAGTCAGCAGTACCCTAATGTCAAGGTCTGGCCAAGATCACAACCAAAAATAATTTTATATATTTCATGCCAATTTTGTATATGAATAAATGTACAAAAATTTCAAATAGAATACTAACAAATCAAACTCAACCACCTATTTTAAAAAGCTATTTTAATTTTTTTTTACAAACCTATGCTATACTTTTCAAAAAGAAAAAAAGGTGTTCAACATATATGAAAATGGCATTTAGTAATACTTAGAACCTAATGCTGGCTTTAAAAATGTCTTGGTAGCCATGGCCTGTGTGGTTGGGTGTGATCCTGCACACCGAAAGGTTCCTGGTTCGATTCCTGGTCAAGACACATGCTTCGGTTGCAGGGTCCATCCCTGGTAGATGTTTCTCTTTCTCTCTCCTTCTCCCTTGCTTTCTCTCTAAAAGTCAATTAAAAATGTTTATTGTTGACAGTATTACAGATGTCTCCTAATCTCCCTTCCACCTTACCCTCCTCCTAGGTCCTGCTACACCCCAGGCCTGCACCATTGGTTATGCATATATGTATGTAAGTTCTGTGTACATAGGTTATGCAACTATGCATATAAATTCTTTGGTTAATCTCTTCCCATCCCACCCTTCTCCCCTCTGAGATATGTCAGTCTATTCCGTGCCTCCGGATCTATTTTGTTCATCAGTTTTTTATGTTTGTTAGATTCCACCTCTAAGGGAGATCATCTGATATTTATCTTTCTCTGGCTGGCTTATTTCGCTTAGCATAATACTCTCCAGATCCATCCATGCTGTTGCAAAGGGCAAGAGATCCTTCTTTTTTACAGCTGCGAAGTATCCCATGGTGTAATGGACCACAGCTTTTTTATCCACTCATCTACTGAGGGGCACCTGGGCTGTTTCCAGATCTTAGCTATTGTAAGTAATACTGCTATGAATGTAGGGGTGCATACATCATTTCTGATTGGTGTTTTGGGATTCTTAGGATATATTCCTAGACGTGAGATTGCTGGGTGAAACAGTAGTTCCATTTTTCATTCTTTGGGAAAATTCCATACTGTTTTCCATGACGGGTGTACCAATGTGCATCCCCACCAGCAGCGTACTAATGTTCCCTTCTCTCCACATCCTCACCAGCACTTGTTTGTTGATTTATTGACGGTAGCCATTTGGGCAGCTGTGCATTTTTCACTTGCACCTCACTGATGATGAGTGACGTTGAGCATTTTTTCATGTCTCTTGGCCATCTGTATGTCCTCTTTGGAGAAGTGCCAGTTTAGGTCCCGTGTACATTTTTTAATTGGGTTATTTATCTTCCTTTTGCTGAACTGTAGGAGTTCTTTACCTATTTTGGATATTAACCCCCTTTCAAATGTCATTGGCATCTATGCTCTCTCCTACTGTGGATTCTCTGTCCATTTTGGTAGTTTCGTTTGCTGTGCTGAAGCGTTTGCTTCATGTACCTCCATTGGTTTAGTTTTGTTTTTCTTGCCCTCAGAGACGTACAACTAAAAATTCTGCTACCTACGTGAAATGCCTGACACTTCACTAAGTTTTCTTCTAGGATTTTTATGGCTTGCAACTGACATTTAATTCTTTTATCCATTTGGAGTTTATTCTTGTGCATGGTGTAAGTTGGTGATCTAGTTTCATTTTTTAACGTACCTGTCCAATTTCCCAACACCATTTATTGAAGAGACTGTCTGTACTCCTTTTTATTCTCTTACCTCCTTTGAAATATGTTCACCTTGAAGGCTTATAATTTGAGAGCTATGTAGAAAAAAAGTTAGGATTTGATCCAAGGAATACATTTTTTTTTCTTCATGAGGATTGGGCAGACAGGGCTGAACAGAAGTGAGCTTGACTTTCAAAGTAAATCTGGAAAAGAACAAAGGTAATGACCTTCGTACTGTAACGAGTCAATTCACATACCATCCAGATATCTTCATGTACCCAGCTTTTCCAGGACTAAGCTTTTGCAGATCTGAAACATTCTGTAAGAAACAGCAATTGTCTTATTTATAAAAATGGTCAGAATGAAGGTGTGTTAACCTACAGACTAAGGGTACACAGTTACCTCAACCCTCCTACTAACCCCAAGGACAGAGCCAGCAATAACCTGTATGCAGGCATGTTTGCCTAGAGAACAGGGAAGCTCATTGTTGGTAGTGTGAATCTTGTTTAACAAGAGAATTACTCAGTCAGTCATGCCATTCCAGTCCTAACTTCACAGTCAGCGTCAAGCCTCTTCCTTCCTCATCCCGTCAGAGCTATGGCTGATG
>PVJN01045634.1:0-16801 GCA_004026805.1 Lasiurus borealis
TTTTTTTCTATGAATATGTCCATTTCTTCTATTTTGACCAGTTTGTTTGAATAGAGTTGTTCATAGAATTTTTTTATAGTGCTTTGTATTCCTTGGGGTCTGTTTTTATTTCACCTCTTTCATTTATGATTTTGTTGATTTATGTCTTTGCCTCTCGGTGAGCCTGGTAGAGATTCATCAATCTTCTTTATCCTTTTAAATAACCAGTTCTGACTTTTATTGACCTTTTGTATCATTTTTTTGCCTCTATGTTTTTACTTTGACTCTGATCTTTATTATGTACTTCCTTCTGCTCTCTCTGGGCTTTTCTTGTTGCTCTGTTTTAATTCTTTATGTTGTAGAGTTAGATAATTTATTACCAGTTTTGCTTTTCTTTTCTTTTCTTTCTTTCTTTCTTTCTTTCTTTTTTTTTTTTTTTTTTTTTTTTTTTTTTTTTTTTTTTTTTTTTTTTTTTTTTTTTTTTTTTTTTGAGGTGGACCTGTAATTCTATGAACTTCCATCTCAGGACTGCTTTTAATGTGTCTCATAGATTTTGGATTGTTGTGTCTTCATTGTCTTTTGTTTCCTGGATTTTTAATTTTTTTTCTTTGATCTCTTTGGTAACCCAATCATTGTTTAATAAAATACAATTTATCCTCCAAGTGTATGACTGTTTGTGATTTTTTTTTATTTTAGTTGATTTCTAATTTTGTGCCATTGTGATCTGAGAAGATCCTTGATATGATTTCAATCTTTTGGAATATGTAGAGACTCTGCTTGTGTCCCAATATGTGATCTTTCTTTGAATGTCCCAAGTGCACTTGGGAAGAATGTATATTCTGTAGCTTTCGGGTGGAATGTTTTGAAGATATCAATTATGCTTATCTGATCTAAGGAGCCATTTAGGGCTGCTGTTTCTTTTGCTGATTTGTCTAAAGCAGTGGTCGACAAACTCATTAGTCAACACAGTGGCAAACCACAGCTCGCGAGCTGCAGATGGCTTGCAAGCCACAGTTTGTCCACCACTGGTCTAGAGGATTTATCCAGTGATGTCAATGGGGTATTAAAGTCCCCTACTGTAATTGTATTGCTTTTTATCTCTCCTTTGATACTTCCAGAAGTTTTTTTTGTGTATTTGAGTACTCCTGAATTGGATGCACATATGTTTACCAGAGTTATATCCTCTTATTTTATAGATCCCTTCTGTATTATTTAGTGCCACTTCTTGTCTCTTGTGATGATCTTCACTTTTTTTTATCATTCCCAGTTTTTTTTTTTATCATTTCCATTTACCTGAAGGATATTTTTCCATCCCTTCAGTTTTAGTCTGTGTGAGTCTTTTGCTCTGAGGTGGGTCTCTTGTAGATAGCATATGTATGGGTCATGTTTTCTTATCCATTCAACCACTCAATGTCTTTTAATTCAAGAATTTAATCCACTTACATTTAAATGTATCTATGTTATTTAAATAATACATTTAAATTATTATTGATAGCTATTTGTTTGTAATCATTTCTATTATTTGTGCCTGTGTTCCTTCTTGCCCTTATATTTCTTCTTTCTACAACAGTTGCTTGCATTTCTGGCTTTATAGTGATAAACTCCCTTAGTCTTTTGTCTGTGAATCACCTGATTTCCCCTTGAATTTTGAATGATAGCCTTTCTGGATAGAGTATTATTGGATTCAGTCCCTTGCTTTGTATCACTTTGTATACTTCATTCCATTCCCTTATGGCCGGATTTATTTCAGTTGAAAATCATTTAATACTCTAATTGGAGTTCCCTTATAGGTAACTTTCAGTCTCTCTCTTGCAGCCCTTAAGATTCTTTATTTGTCATTAATTATTGCCATTTTAATTATGATGTGTCTTTGTGTGGGTTGTTTTGGGTTCATCTTGTTTGGGACTCTCTGTGCTTGTGTGACTTTTTTCTTTCCCATATCAGAGAAGTACTCTATCATTATTTCTTTAAAAAAAAATTAATCCTTTATCCTCTACTTTTCCTTTGGGCACCACTATTATATGCATGTTTTTGTTTCATGTTGTCCCAAAGCTCCTTTAAGCTCTCCTCCTGCTTTCTAATTTTTTCCCTCCAATTGCTGTTCAGATTGGTTGTGTTTTTCTGCCATGTCTTCTAATTTGCTAATTCTGTCCTCCTCTTCTTCTAGTCTGCTGTTGAACCCTTCCATGTGTTCTTCTTGTATCTATATCCCTTTTTATTTACGGTTGATTCTTGCCTAAGTTGTTGATTTTCTCCTCAAGCAAAGTTTGGAGCTTCATGTCCCTTATTCTGAATTCTTTTTCTGCACATATCACATGCCTCTTTTCATTTAGTTTCCTTGCTGGTGACTCCTTTTCTTTTCCTTGGGGGTTATTTCTTTTTATCCTCATTTTTGCTCTCAGATGTGGATCAAGGTACCAAATTTGTGGGTCAAGGTGTCATGAGCTTGGTGGGCGATGAGTGCAGTTCAAGACTAAACCACAGGAGAAAAAAATGGTGGCATAATAGACAGATGTCCTGAGCCTTCTCCCTGAGCTGACAGGACAGCTGTGGGTCGCACTAGAAGTGTTTGTTGGCGAGTAAAGGGACAGCTATATTTCAGGAAAGGGTGGAGGACTGCTGAACAGGGCTTCTCTGACCAGGAAGCCCCCACTGCTGCTGGCTTTTTCTCTTGGAGCCACCAGCTCAGACACAGAGACAGTACCATCTTGAAGGGGAAGTGGATGTTATCAGAACTGAAAATCTACAGCTGTGGCACCCACTGAACAGCTGTGAGCCCCAGAACATGGGTCCCCAATTGGAACAAACACACGGAAAGGTCAGATTTCACCTGGAATAAGGTGAGATCTCTGGTCCCACAGGACAGAGAAACACATGCACTGTGGGAGGTGGAAGACTGGGGTTACTCTCTAACTAGAGAAACCCACTGTTGAGGGCCTGGTGTGATTCATGAATGTGGAAGAGGTTCTGCAGAGCTGCTAATAAAGGGGATCTCTAGAAATCAATTCATTTTTATCTGACTCAGAAGGACAGCCTGGGAGTTATTAAAGTGTGCTGGCTGCTTGGACAAGAGTGCAGAAGGGGGACTGCGCAGACTTGCACTCTTTCCTCTTCAGATACTTGCTTCTGATTTCTGAGCCCAATACAGAGGATCACCCAGTTGAGGATAGCCTGGGAGACTGCAGGGGTAAGTTGTTTTCCTGGAACCTGGGGATTGGAGCAAGAAATGACCATCGGAGAACCAGCTTTGGGGCAGCCCACTCTCACAAACCTGTATTGAGTGCCACAAGGAAAGCAGGATCCAAGCACAGGACAGAGAGGACCTACAGTCTTGGAGGTCAATCTGGAAACATTGCCTTCCACCCAGGGGCTGACTCACAAATTGACTCTTGTGTAATCACAAAAGAATAAAGAGATTAAGACACAGCACCTGCTTACAAATCAGGACTGGCTTACAAAAGAGAGCATCAATGGAACACAGGGAACTGCAATACTGTCCCAATTGGGAAACAGGCATTCCAAACAGAACAATAGAGGAAGTGAATGACCTTCACTACTGAACATTCTATTTTTTATTTTTTAATATTTAATTTTTTATTTTTTCATCTTAAGGAACTATTTTTTATTTTTTCCTCACTTGATTTTACATTTTTAATTATTACATTTTTATTTTCAACCAGTATTATTACTACTATTATTTTACCTTGTTGAAAAAAAGTGTCATTTTATTTTCTCTTCATTTTACTTTGGAAATAGAGTTCTACATTCTATTTTCATCTTTCTTTAACATCATTTTACTCTATCTCAACTCTATTTTTATGCCATCACTCTCTTCCTAACTTTTCCCCTTTTTGCCTTTTTTCTTCTTTAGATTTCCCTATTCTTTCTTTTTACCCCTGTTAAAATTGCAGCCCAATTATATATCTAATTTCCAATCTCCTGCTCCAAGTCCACACAAACCTCACTCCTATCTGTCTTCACTGTCCAAAAAATTATTTTATTCTCTTTCTTTTTGTTGTTGTTTGCTTGAATATTGATTATATCCATTTTTATACTTTTTTGTAAGATTGTTTTGCTTATTCTTCCTGTTTTGTTTTGATTTTTGTTTGCTTTGTTTTTTACTTCTGTTTTCCCTCGTGTTGCTTGATATTAGTTGTTGTTTGTAGTTTGAATTAATCTCCAGGTACTTGTTCCTGGCATTTTTTTAGGATTAGTGGCTGTTCTATTGGAGTTTTCTCCATATATATATGTGTGTGTGTGTGTGTGTGTGTGTGTGTGTGTGTGTGTGTGTGTATGTGTGTTTATTTTTGTTCTTCTTCTCTTTCTTTTCTATCTTACTTTTCTTTTTTCTTTTTTTTTCTTTTTTGTCCCCTTCTCCCAATTTCATTTTGGCACTCCTCCCATTTCTTTTATTTTGTTTTCTTCTTTTCTCTTTTCTTATTTATCTCCTATCTCCTAATTTGTCTTGTGGCTAATCATATCCTAAATACATTTCTGCTCAGTGCATTGTGCATTGTACCTGGTTGTGTTGTATTTTGTGCCTTTGAATCAGCACAGGAGAGAGAAAAGTACATAGCCAGACACCCAGAGAAGAGAGACCATGGGCAGAAAAAGAAACAGCCTGCATATGAAAGAAAAGCAGGCATCACCAGAAAAGGAAGTAAACAAAATGAAGACAAACAACCTGCCATAGAAAGAATTCAGGGAAATGGTCAGAAGATACCTGAAAATAATGGAAGACTAATCCAATATATTAATAAGAATCAAGAGGAAATGAAAAAGAACCAAGAAGAAATGAAAAAAAAAATGACACTGCTGCTGTAAAGAACTCAATAGAAAGCATCAAAAGTAGACTAAAAGAAGCAGAGTACCACATCAATGAGCTAGAAGACAAGGTAGGAAAAAATACCAAAGTAGAGAAGTTTCTAAAAAAAATTAAAAAGTATGAGGAAAGCCTAAGAAAACTTTGGGACAATAAGAAACAAAACAACATATTCATAATAGGGGTTCCAGCAGGAGAGGAAACTGAGCAAGGAATAGAAAACCTGTTTAAAGAAATAATGACAGAAAACTTTCCTGATATGGGGAAGAAAAAAAAAATACATCTAAGAAGCTCAGAGAGTCCTGAGCAAAATGAATCCCAAAAGACTGACACCAAGGCACATTATAATTAAATTGGCAAACAATAACGACAAACTAAGAAACTTAAAAGCAGCCAGAGAGAGAGACAGAAAGTTAGTTACAAAGGAGCCCCCATCAGACTAGCAACTGACTTCTCCACAAAAACTGATCTGGTGAGAGGGAATGAAATGAAATATATGAAGTTATCTCAAGGAAGGGTGTAAATCCAAGAATATGGTACATAGCAAGGCTATCAACAAAAATTGAAGGTGAAATCAGGAGCTTCACAGACATAAAAGGACCAAGAGAATTTATTACCACCAAACCAGCAATGCAAGAAATGTTAAAGGGTCTGCTGTAAAAAAAAAAGAAAAGAAATAGGAAGCAAAGAAGGAACATGGGGTAAAGAATAAGAATGGCAACAAATAAGTACCTTTTAATAATAACTTTAAATATAAAAAGATTAAATACTCCAATCAAAAGACATAGGATACTGGATTGGATAAGAAAACATGACCCATGTATCTGCTGTCTACAAGAAACCCACCTCAGGAAAAAGACTCAAATAGATTGAGAGTGAAGGGATGGAAAATGGTTTTTCAGGAAAATGTACATGAAATAAAATCTGGGTAGCAATACTTATATCTGACAAATTAGACCTCAAAGTGAAGGACATAACAAAAGATAAGAAAGTCCACTTCCTAATACTAAAGGGAGCAATCCAACAAATAGAAATAATTCTGCTGAACATATATGCACCCAATACATGAGCATTCAAATACATAAAAGAACTACTGTATGATATCAAGCGAGAGACTGACAGCAATACAATCATAGTAGGATACTTTAATACCCCACTATCCCCATTGGACAAATCCTTTAAACGAAAAGTCAGTAAAGAATCTTCAATCCTAAATGACTCACTAGACCAGATGGAATTAATTGACATCTTCAGAACATTTCACCCCAAAGCCACAGAATATACATTCTTCTCAAGTGCACATTGGTCATTTTTAAAGGTAGACCGTATGTTGGGTCATAGGCAGACTTTTCAAATTCAAGAAATCATATGAAGCATCTTCTCAGATCTCAGTGGCATAAAACTGGAAATCAACTACAATAAAAATAATACAAAGAAATCAAACATATAGAGACTAAACAGCATGCTATTAAATGATGACTGAGAAACCAAAGAGATCAAGAAAGAAATAAAAAAAAAATCAGGGCAACAAATGACAATGAAAACAAAACAATCCAAAATCTATGGGACACAATGAAAGCAATCTTGCGAGGGAAGTTCATAGATCTACAAGCCTACTACAAAAACAAGGAACAATGTTAATAAATTACCTAACTCTACAACTCAAAGAGCTTGAAAGAGAGCAACAAGAAAATCCCTGTGTAAGCAGAAGGAAGAAAATTATAAAGAACAGATTGAAGATAAATGACAGAGACCAAAGAAACAATTCAAAAGATCAACAAAACCAAGAGCTGGTTCTTTGAAAGGATAAACAAGATTGATGAACCTCTTACTAGGTTTACCAAAAAGCAAAGTGAGAGGATCCAAATCAACAAAATCAGAAATGAAAGGAGTGAAATGACAACAGACCCACCGAAATACAAAGGATTGTTTAAAAATACCGTGGTACCTTGAGATACGAGTGCCCTAACATACGAGATTTTTGAGATAAGAGCCATCGAGTGAGCGATTTTTGCTTTAAAATAAGAGCAACCCAGTTGAGATACGAGTAATCCTGGGGATTGGCCAGCTGCACAGGACCCACCAGTTTACCGCGACTCAAGCATCTCATAGTTTCCCATGCCTCAAGGTTACAGAACGAATTAAACTCGTATCTTGAGGCACCACTGTACTATGAACAACTCTATTCCAACAAACTGGAAAACCTGGAGGAAATGTACATATTTCAAAACTCAATCAGGAAGAATTTAAACATCTCAATAGTCTAATAACTGTGGAAGAAATTGAAGCAGTCATCAAAAACCTTCCAGTGACCCAAAGCCCAGGGCCAGATGGCTTCACAGGTGAGTTTTACTAAACATTCAAGGAAGAAGTAAAACTTATCCTCCTCTGACTATTCCAAAATATTCAAGAAGGAACACTTCTAAGCTCCTTCTATGAATCCAGCATCACCCTAATACCAAAATCAGATAAAGACAACATAATGAAAGGGAATTACAGGCCAATATCCCTCATGAATATAGATGCCAAAATTCTCTCAATAAAATTCTAGCAAATTGGATCCAGCAGTACATCACAAAGATCATACACCATGACTAGGTAGGATATATCCCAGGAATGCAAGGATGGTACTGTATCTGCAAATCAATAAATTTTATGCATCACATAAGCAAATTGAGAAATCAAAATCACATAGACATATCAATTGTTGAAGAAAAAGCATTTGAAAAAATCCAACACCCTTTCTTGATAAAAACTCTCAGCAAGTTGGGAATAGAAGGATCATACCTCAACATAATAAAAGCCATATATGATAAACCCACAGTCAACATCATACTCAATGGGAAAAAACTAAAACCATTTCCCTAAGAACAGGAACAAGAATGGATGCCCATTCTCACCACTCCTGTTCGACATAGTACTGGAAGTATTAGCCATTGCAATTAGACATCAAGAAGAAATAAAAGGTATCCAAATTGGAAAAGAAGAAGTAAAGCTGTCATCCTCATTTGCAGATGACATGATACTGTACATAAAAAATAAAGACTCCATCAAAATACTAATAGATTTAATAAATCAATTCAGCAATGCAGCATGATACAAAATTAATGCCAAGAAATCTGTCATTTCTATACACTAATAGAGAACTGACAGAAAGAGAAACTAAAAAAGCAATGCCATTTACCATCGCACCCAAAAAATTAACATATCCAGAAAAACTTAACTAAGGAGGTAAAAGACGTATATGTGGAAGACTACAAGACACTGAAAAAAGAGATAGAGGAAGATGTAAACAGATAGAAGAGCATATCATGCTCATGGATTGGGAGAATCAACATCATTAAAATGTCCATACTACCCAAAGCAATCTATAGATTCAATGCACTACCTATTAAAATACCAAAAACATATTTCACAGACCTAGAAAAAACTCTCCAAAGATTCATCTGGTACAAACAAAACAAAACAAACAAACAAACAAACAAAAAAGACACCCAATAGCCACAGCAATCCTGAGAAAGAAGAATAAAGTAGGTGGGATCTCAATATCAGATTTCAAGCTGTATTGCAAAGCCACTGTTCTCAAAGCAGCCTGGACCTTGCACAAGAATAGACTATAGACCAATGGAATAGAAAAGAGAATCCAGATATCGACCCAAACCACTATGCTCCATTAATATTTGACAAAGGAGGCATGGACATATAATGGAATCAAGACAGTCTCCTCAAAAAAGGGTGTTGGGAAAATTGGACAGATACATGGAAAAAATGAAACTAGACCACCAACCTACACCACACACCAAAAATAAACTTAAAATGGATACAGGATTTAAACATCATAAGACCTGAAACCGTAAAAATACTAGAGGAATCCACAGGCATCAAAATCTCAGACATATGCTGTAGTCATAATGCTCCTAGGGCAATGGAAGCTAAAGAGAAAATAAACAAATGGGACTACATCAAAATAAAAAGCTTTTGCACAGGAAAAGGAACCATCAATGAAACAACAAGAATGCCCACTGTATAGGACAACATATTTACAAATATTATCACTGATAAAGGTTTAATCTCCAACACCTTCAGGCAACTTATACAACATAATAAAAGGAAGATAAATGATCCAATAAAAAAAAATGGGCAACAGACCTAAATAGAATCTTATTGAAAGAAGACAGGAGGAAATCCCAGAGACACATGAAAACATGCTCAAAGTCACTATTTATCTAAGAGATGCAAATCAAAATGACAATGTGATACCATCTCACACCTGTCAGAATGACTATCATCAACAAATCAACAAAAGACAAGTGTTGGCCAGGATGTGGGGAAAAAAAGTAACCCTCATGCACTACTGGTGGAAATGCAGACTGGTGCAGCCACTGTGGAGAACAGTATTGAGTTTCCTCAAAAAACTAAAAATGGAACTCCCATTTGACCCAATGATCCTACTCCTAGGAATATATCCTAAGAGAATAGAAACACCAATCAGAAAGGATATATGCAGCCCTATGTTCATAGCAGCACCATTTACAATAGCTAAGATTTGGAAACAGCGTAGGTGCCCGTGAGCAGATGATTGGATGAGAAAACCATGGTATATGTATACAATTGATTACTATGCTGCCATAAAAAAGGAAATCTTACCATTTTCAGCAACCTGAATGGAACTGGAGAGCATTGTGCTAAGTGAAATAAGCCAGTCGACGAAATAAAAATACCACATGATCTCACTCATTTATGAAGAATAAAGAACAATATAAACAAGAACAAAATAATAGATACAGAGGCAGTAAAGCATCAAATAGACTGTCAAAATTTCAGTGGGAAGTTTAAGTACAGTAGGGTAGATAAGAGATCAACAGAAGGACTTGTATGCATACATATAAGCATAATCAATGGACACAGACACTGGGGCGTTAAGGAATGCATGGGATTGGGGCGGGGGGCAATGGGAAGATATGTGCACATGTAATACGTTAATAAAAATTAAAAAATAACCGAAACCGGCTTGTCTCAGTGGATAGAGCATCGGTCTGCGGACTGAAGGGTCCCAGGTTCGATTCTGGTCAAGGGCATGTATCTTGGTTGCTTGCACATCCCCAGTAGGGGGCGTGCAAGAGGCAGCTGATCAATGTCTCTCTCTCATCGATGTTTCTAACTCTCTGTCCCTCTCCCTTCCTCTCTGTAAAAAATCAACGAAATATATTTTAAAAATAAAATGTCTAAACCACAGCATCCCCAGTACCTGGGAATGATATGGTTGGCCAGCAGCATGGGTGCACACTCTGTGACCCACAGGAACCCGCATCTGAGGAATCTGGATTCCTAGAATCTTTGGGTCTTCAGCTGAGGTTTCAGGTCTTAGTTTGGAATGCCTGTAGCATCCAGGGTGGTGTCTAAGGCCAGTCTTGGTAGTGGTGAGGCTGGGCTCCTACTCATAGAAAATCTTCCCTTCAAGATAGTGTGGTTTCTGTCAGAGCTGGCTGCCCCGGAAGTGATTTCAGTGACAACAGGGGTTCTCTGTCTATGAGACCATAGTCTGCCAGCCCCTGAAATTCCTTTAGGATTTAACTTTACCTCACTCACACATGCACACACACACACGCACACACACCACATTTCCACACACTCCCCTTTCACTCCTTCACTCACACTCTCTCCCTCACTGCTGTCCTACCAGCCACCATCTCTGATTTTCTGTAGACAATTTAGTTGATGACATTTGGACTTATTAGCTGGTGAGATTTAAATGATATTTTTTTGTTTTTTGAGCTGATGATATTATCAGATTTAGATGTAGATGGTGTAACTTGAGGCTTTGTGATGATGCAATAAATGGGATGAGACTTTTGGGAACATTGTGAATGTATTTTGCACATAGAAGATATGTGGCATTGGATAACAGAGGGCAGGAAACATTCTAAAATATCCCCCAATATTTTAATTCCTTGTTGCATAATACTTTCCTGTGAGTGTGGGCAGAATCTACAAATATGATGATATCACATCTGTGCTTAGATTATGTCTTATGGTAAAGATGAAAGTACTTTGCAATGTAATTATGGTCTGTAATTAGTCTCACTTTGAGTTACCAAAAAAGGAGATTTTTCTAGGTAGTCCATTATCATCAGGTGAAACTTTTAAAAGAGAGTGTAGAGATCAGAGTCAGAAGTCTGTCTCCTGCTGGCCTTGAAGAAGCAAACTACAAGGTAGTAATTTCTGCCAAGTACCACATACAAGCTTGGAAGCGGATTCCAAACTTCAGATGAAACTACAACCCTGGTGACACCCTGACTAGTCTGTGAGACTCTGAGTAAAGGACACAGTTAAGTTATTCTTTGACTCAACATATAGAACTGAGATATAATAAATGAATAATATTTTTGAGCCACTAAATTTGTGGTAATTTGTTATGTATCTTATGTACCCCAGTAAATAACAGTTTCCTTCTGCCATTTATTTGGATATCTAGGTTATTGATATTTATTAGGTCTGGATTCCCTGTTATGAGTTTGTTCCTCTAATATATTTTTAAATATGTTTTATTGATTTTTTACAGAGAGGAAAGGAGAGGGATAAAGAGCCAGAAACATCGATGAGAGAGAAACATTGATCAGCTGCCTCCTGCATGCTCCCTACTGGAGGTGTGCCCCCAGCCAAGGTACATGGCCTTGACTGGAATCGAACCTGGGACCTTTCAGTCCGAAGGCCGATGCTCTATCCACTGAGCCAAACCGGTTTCAGCTATTCTTCTAATTTCCATCAGACCTCATCCCCTACTACTTCTTTGAAGTGTCTCCGGTGTGTATAATCCCAACCTAGCCTTGTCTGAACTCTACCTGTAGCCATGGCCACTCAAGAGGCTGGTGCTACTTATCCTTGGAAGACTCCTCTTTATATTTCCTAGTTCTTACTTTGTTTTACAACTTCTGGTGAGACTTCAGAGTCCCTGTGGCTTTCCTAGCACTGAGCAGCTCCAATTGTATGCCTTGGGGACAAAATGGCCTTCTCCACTGAGATTTTTAGCTATCATTGTTGACAGTTTCATAAAGAGCCTGTCATGGAGGAGTGATAGCCCCTGAGGGTGCTGTTGTATCACTGCAGTGCCTAATTCCTAATGTCTTAGAGTATATAATTAGTTAACCTTCCAAATGCTCCTCATGTTTGTCTCTATGCTAGGCAGGCATGGAGACACTCTGCTTGATCTCAGGCCTATGGGAAAAATCTAAGGCACATCTGTGAGTGTTTTAAGCCGTGGCTCCATTTAGTGTCTTCAGGGGCCTGTGTGGCTTTGGACCCAAGCTTGTTGTTGGATCTTTTTAATCTGATGCAAGAGGAACCACAGTCTGTGGAGAGTACTGTCTCCTCGCCTGACCTCAGAGCTGCCCAAACAGGCATATTATTACACATGAAGAAACTGAGGTTCACTGAGGTTAATAAACTGGCTTAAGTGACAGAGCCAAGTGAGTCAGACTTCAAATTTCAGCTGCTTAACTGTTTAACTATCACAGTGTGTAACTCACTCTCTTGGGCTATGTAGAATTGATAATTGGAGACTTGCCCTGGCTGGGCCTCATCCCTTGGACCAGGAAGGTGCAGGTTTAATTCCAAGCCAGGGCTCATGCCCAGGTTGTGTGTTTGATCCCCAAGAGGGGAGTGAGAGAGTGAGGAGGCATGTGATCAATTTTTTGCTCTCCCTTTCTCCCTCCCTAAAAACATTTTTTTTAGAAAAGAAATTGGAGACGTAGCCTCTGGTTCTGACTATGCCATTTACTTAATGTGTACATTTTGTAAGTTCTCTTTGTTTCTCTGTTTTCCTATCAGAAAAATGGGGGGAAGAAAGAGGACTATTAGGATGAATTACTTTCAAAAGCAATTCCAGATCTTCCCTTCAAAGGCTTTATATAATATATATCAGGACCTCGAGTTTACCAGACTATATTGAAATATCATGCTTTGTCATTGTAACTACTCAGGATCCCAAGGCCACTACAAATTTTAATTAATACAATTTGATAATGAGACAATTAAAATGGATGGTTTATATCAAGTTATCATGTGTCATTTATTGTTCAATCAATAGTTATTTGCTTAATTAAGCATGTTCTGTCCAAAGCAATGCATTATGTGTAGTGGGAAATTCAAAGAAGTGGGACAAATATCACTTGCCTTCTGGGAACTCAGACCAAATTCAAGGATGTGTGAAACAATTACATATTTATATTGGAAGATCACAATACATAATAACCAGAGGATAAATAATAAAACAATCAGCTGAGACAGTTTTTAAGGCTTTGGTTTGAGATACTCACTGTGTCACCATTGCAGGACACTTCTCACTGGACTCCACTTTTGCGAACAGTGAGAGAGTTGGGTTAAAGAATATTTGAAGGAATTTTCAGTGTTGGCATAACAGAATTTTATGAGACAAATAATTTTGTTGGATATAAATGGAAATGCTACTGATTTCTGTATTGTATGCCCAGCATCATTTTTTGGGAAGGATGGATGGAGAAAATGGTAGTCAAATTGTTTCTTAAGAGATGGAAAGAATATTAGTAAAAGTATAAGAATAAGTGAAAGAATTATATTTCAGGTCAGTTAAAGATCATCAGTAGATAGATAAAAAATGAACCATTTGATTGGAATCAAGAGGTTCCTTTAGAAAGAAGCACAATACAAAGTTTTAAAGGAAGGCAGGGACAAGATTGTAGAGAACTTTGATTAGCAGGATAAGGTTTACCTCTACTTGTACTGAAAGTTTATGGAACCACAGAAGATGTTATAATAGGTAGGTAGGTAGGTGGGTTGGTTGGTTAGTTGGATGGTTTTAAATAAGACAGTGGCAGGATGAGAGGTATTTAAATAAGAAGACATTCAGAGTTGTATGGAAGGTAAAATTAAGGAAAAAGTAGAAAGAGGCTGTTTTTCTCCTGCTCAATTTTTCAATTTTTCTCCCATACACATCCTACCCCTCTCTCTACTGGCTTTTTATCTTCTACAGACAATCATGCCTCAATTATCCCCATTTTGAGGTAGACTTCTTCTTAAGCCCTCCTCCTATTTCTTTCCTTTTCACCTAGGCACCCCTCCTCAACCTTTCCACATATAAAATTTACTCTTTAGTTTCTTGCATTATGGATTTCTGATCTAAGAAACTTCTGGAAAAAAATTAACAAGATCTACCAATCTCAACCTCTGAATAGTTTGTTCATAGTCATCCCCTACTTTTTCTTTAGCACCATTTTCTTTTGTATCTTGAATTTTTTTTCTACTTTTTTCAAGACTATTTCAAAGAATATGTAAGTATTGAGTGAGAAAGAGTTGGTAATGAGATATAGCCATGTCAGGAAATTACAGATCTAAGATAGAAGATCAAAACTGTAATAGAATAAATATCTTTATTTTAAATATATTGGTAATAGTAGCCTTGGAAAATGTGGCACTGAACTTTGTGTTTGACTCTACCTAGTGATATATAGACATATGATTCATGGACACAATCAACTCCTTCCTGTGTCTTAGCCTAATAAACCCTAAGCAGCTCCTTACCCATTCTTCTGTCTCTTAGTCTGGCTGTCATAAATACTTGAAATCACAGGCAAGAGATAGAGACAGTCTCTCAAGGGAGAGCAGGTTTACCCAGAAATGCTTATATTGATCTGTTAAAAATTTTGTATCATTTAGTGAGTTGCCTTTCTCCTCCACACCCCTCTTTTCTGTTTCCTGAGAAGACATGCTAAAGAAAAGCATCATTAAAAGATATTTTTTCTAAGAAACAAATGGACAAGGGCAAATTGTTGATCAGCTAAGCTGTTATTAGGAAGCTCTGTGAGTTATGTTTCAAAAGTCATTCAAGTTATTAAGAATCTGGTTTTTTGAGGTTGTAGGGCTGAAGTCCTTATGTTTTCATTATCTATCAGCCTGGGATAATTTTTCACCTTCGGCTATATGTATTCCTTGGACCATTGTTCCCTCCATCATAAAAGGCACATCAAGTCCTTCTCATGCTGCAAATATTTCTAACTCCCCTCCACTGCCATATCATTTTGACCTCCTATTCTTTTAATGGCTCATGTTATTACAAGAAGCGTACCAGACAATACAGAATGTTATTTTTATCTTAAGTTCAGCTGATTCACAATACATCTTCAAAGTATCTTTTACCAAGTAATATAACATAACCACAGGTATAACACCAAAGGAAAAAAGTCATAGGCTCTACATATATTCTGATGTGCTAAACGTTGATATAAAACATCCCAGATAAGTAAATTAAGGTATATTTATTCATGCAGTAGAATATTACTCAGTAATAATTATGAACTACTGGTAAGTGCAATAATGTGGATGGATATATATATATATATATATATATATATATATATATATTAAACTAAGCATGAAAGAGCCAGATACACATTGTATCATCTTATTTATATGATGTTTTAGAACAGGCCAAAGTAATTTATAGGGCCAGAAAGCAGAATAGTTGTTTACTGCAGCCGGAGTTGGAGGAATAAAAGCATTCAAAATGATTATGATGAATCATGCTGTAGCTTGAGAGTATGATGGTTTCATTGAAAGATGTATACTTAAAATAAGTGCATAATATGGTACCTAAACATTAGTTTGATAAAGTTGACTTTTTAAATCTCATAGCAGGAGGTCCAACAGCTTGACTAATAAGAATGTTAGCATAATACAACAGAGAAAATAGAAGGAAAAATTGTTGCTTAAAATAATAGATGAAAATTTCCTAGAGTTGAAGGGCAAAGACTTCAAATGAAAAGAGCTTATCTAGTGCTTCGAAATATAAAGAAAAATTGCTTTCTTTCTCTTACACACATACATACAAAGATTTCAGAACAACAAGGATTAAGAGAAAATCATAAAGACTTCCAGAGAATAATAATTGGAAATGAGTGAGGAAACTGCTAGAGAATAAGCCTTAGACAACCAAAATAACTAGGGAAAAATCAATTAGTCTGGTGTGTAAACAAAATAATCAATCAAATAATTGACAAATGTTAAACTTTATTCCCAAAATTAAAAATGAAATTAAAAAATAAATCTATAGAAAAAAGCATGGTTATGAAACAGAGCATGCATCTTATCAACATTCACAATAGGAAAAATAAAGGAACAAGCTATTGAAAGCTGGAGGAAGGTGGTCAGGTGATGAAAAGGGAGAACACTACTTCATATTCTCAGGCTTACAAAGTAGGAAGGAAAAAGATTTATGTGTTGTTAAAATGGGATAATTTAATTATGTTATTTAAAGCAGTAGAGCCCACTATTGAAGTCAAAAGTGTTCATAGAGGCTCCTTCTGCCCTATACTTGTCACACATCCGAAAGGCCAGCAGATGACATAAATGGAAATAAAAAAAAGTCCATTCAATCTTAAGCAGAGTGATGCAAGGGCAAAATATAGATGATTGGAGTTCATCCATGCAAGCAGCCGTACTCTAAGCTCAAATTGGTTCTGCCCTGGCTCTTTTCTGTTTCTGAGTCTTGTCTTTAGCCTGCTGTTACTTCTGCAAGCTTTCCAATATCCTGCCAATAAACCCCTTGGTTGCTTTTGGTTAACTTACTGTAAAATTGTGATTTATAAGAAATATATATATATTTGGTCATTCAAATGATCAAAATATACACTGAGTGGCCAGATTGTTATGATCTCCCAATGCATAAAATCTGGCCACTCAGTGTATATTCTATATAATAAAAGGCTAATATGCAAATTGACCAACCAATGGAACAACTGGTTACTATGCTATGCACTTACCACTAGAATCAGACACTTAATGCAGGAGTTTCCTGCTGGTGGTCAGTGTGCTCCACAGAAGCCTGGCTCACAGCAGTGCTAAGGATGTCCAACTAAAGGAATCAGCTGGATATCCCTCAAGGGCTTCCAGACTGTGAGAGGGCAGAGGCCAAGCTGAGGGACCCTCTGCCCCCCAGTGCATGAATTCCATTCACTGCACCTCTAGTGT
>PVJN01045635.1:0-16804 GCA_004026805.1 Lasiurus borealis
GATAGATAGATAGATAGATAGATAGATATTAGTTGCCTCCTGCATGTGCCCTGACCAAGGATTGAACATAAAACCTGAGTATGTGCTCCGACCAGGAATTGAACCCACAAACTTCTGGGATTATGCTCCAACCAATCGAGCCATACCAGCCAGGGCAGAACAGAACATTTCAGTGTCTGTTCAACCCACCTCACCACCCTATGTTGGAAGTACAGAAGATAAGAGGACTTTGGTAGTAGCTGTAGTTGGGTTCATATCCCTGCCCTGTACCCTTGGGCACATTACTTAAATTCTTCGAGCCTAGTTTCTTCCCCCAGTAATTGACCATGAAACCAGCTGGCACAGGACAAACACTCAGCAAAGATGCCAATAGTATTCCTGTGATGAGCCATCCAGGGAATTTTGATTTAAAAAAAATAAAAGGTTGCATTCAAGCCATATTGAAAGATGTCTGACTTTAAATTAGGATTCACAGTGAGCCAATGGAGGAAAGAGCAATGGTAGAAAGTATCTATTGAAGTATCTATTTCCATTTAAATGCTCCCTCTAAACGAAATGCCTACTTTACTGATTTAGGTCATTTGAGGGTGGGAATTTGAACAGTGGGTTATACATTTTGTAATAAAGGGAGATTTCTAAGAACTGTTTAGCCATGGGCCTTGGTCCCTCACAGAGGATGATTCAGATCCACAGCAAGCGTGTGACTATTCCTTGGAGTGAGAGGCAGCTAGTGCTGGGCAAGAACTAAGATACACCACCTGCCAGCCCCAGGGCAGCCCCCCTTCACCTCCTGCTCGAGTGCTAAAAAGGTCACTGGCCAAACAGGCCACAGAGCCTGGGATTATTTTACCATCTCGTTTCAACCTGATAGTAGGCAGTGAGCAGGGGCATGTCGGTGTGCATATGTGGCGAGAGAGATAACAGGAAAGCAACACAGGGCACAGGCAGAGTGAAGAGTGAGAGGCAGAGGAGCCCAGCCCATGTGCAGCTCAGAGACCCAGAGACAAAGAGACAGGGACAGAGAGACAGAGAGGCAAGAATCCACAGGAGAGACCATCTTGGCACAGATTAGAAGTTATGTCATAGGGTTATCATTTTAAAACTTATAATGTATAATAGAAAGAAACACAAGTATAATTACTATAAAGGGAATTACATTTGAACAGGTCCTAGAGTATTACAAAGTCCTCCCCACGTGCCCAAATACTGGCCAATGAGGAGGCCAGCTAATGATTTCTCATTCTACCCCTGGCACTTGGAGACATGTGACCTTGGTTAAAAGTCATCTAGATTCTGTCTGCCTGTATCTCTTCTCTAGACTGGGACTGTTTTCATATGCCAGGCTACCGCCTCTGGAGGGCTGGTGGGAAGCCTTCCCATCCATCTCCTTTCCTCTACTTGATGCTGCAAACTTTAGCTTAAGAACAGAGATTTAAATATGCTATTTTCATTAACTGCCAGCATTTGAAAGTCAAGACCTACTGTGTAAATCAGGACATTGGGTTTTCTTTGAAAAAAGGGTAGAAGGGGCAATGCTGGGCCTCTGTCCCAACCTGGCAGCTCTGCCTCAAGCTGGTGCCAGCAATGCCCTTTAGCTCACCACAGTTCCCACTGCCTCCCTGGCCCCTGGATTTTGTTGTTTGAGCCCTTGTTCTGTCTCACCAACATATTCTCTTGAAATGAACTTTTCAGGGGTCAGTCTCCTGTTCGCCCCTGGACTTCCAGCCCTGGGCCCAGTGCCTGGCACATCAGAGCACTCAGGCAAGTTTGCTGAACTTACCAATGCGTGGCACCACGTGAGAGGGACGAGCAAGGACAGAAAGCAAACCCAAGGGAAAGTGGGCAGTGAAGACAGCCTCAGCCTTTGTGTCTGGCCTGCCATCTGCGATGCATACCAGGGTGCATCCTCAACACTGCACTTCTTTATTGCTTCCCATGCAGCACCTGGCTATGAGAGAGAAAGTGAAAAGAGGGTACTGAGCTCCTGCATGTGTTTCATCTTCCTTTCTCTTGGATGGCAACAGAGACAGCGGCTCAGTTTGCTTGCCTGTGGTCTAGGCAGTCCTTGTGAGGAGAGACAAGCCTTTGTGAAGAGGAAGCTCGCAGCAGCAACGTAGCATGTGTGATCAAATTCTGGCGACACGCTGGCTAGATGTGTGACCTTGAACAAGTAATTGACCCTTCTGGGCCTGTCTCCCCATCTGTAAAATAGAGATAACAATGGTATTCGTCTCACTGGGATGATGCAGACATTGAATAAGATAACACATGTAAAGTGCCTGGCACATGTTTGCTTGAGGCATAACACTCCCATAGATTACCTTCCTCTGGCTGCCAGAACAAATCACCACAAACTGGATGACGTAAAGCAACAGGGAGTTATTCTCTCACAGTTCTGGAGCCAGAGGTCCCAAATCCAGGTGGCGGGCTCCCCTCCTCCGGAGCTCCAAAGAGAATGTGTTCTTTGCTCTGGATGTGTGTTCCTTACAGCCATCCCTGGGCGTGGGGCTGCATCCTCCAACGTCTGTCTTCCTCCTTTCATGTGTCTGTTGCTTCTCTCCTGCCTCCTGAAAGGACACTTGCCATTGGTTTAGGGCCCATCCATCCCATAATCCAGGATGATCTAATCTCAAAACCCCTAACTTAATTACCTCTACGTAGCTACTTTTTCCAAATAAGGTCCCATTCACAAATACCAGGCTGTGCAGATATATCTTTTGAAGAGGATACCATTCAACCCACTATAATGTTTAACTTTTTTTGAGTGCTTCCTGTAAACCGAACTACACGTGCATGATTTGATCATCCGATTAAGTTAGATCCTGAAGAAGAGAGTCCCAGGTGGTTCCTACCTTGGGGCCTGATGCTGTCTTCCCAAGTGATGAGGCTGAGTACAGCTCTGAGGCTCCATGATTAGTGACCAAAGGGAGTAGGTTGATACATATAATTTATAGATTTTTCTGGATTCGCTCTTGGCCTTTTCCATGCGTATTATCCTTTCCTTTCTCTGCAACATGCCTGTGGTGGATGCTGATCTGTTGTCCAGATCCTCCTTAAGGACTTGTCCCAGCTGCTGTGAGTGCTGTTGTCAGTCTTGAGCGGTCAGCCCCTTTGGGTTGGCCTCAAGTGCAGAGAGCCCCTCATTGGAGATCACCTGTCCTAAGATGGGCCACATCTAGCAACCGATGAAAGCAGCCATTTCAGCCTACTATGGGGCAATTTTAACTCCGGAGTTCCCTGTGGGGTCAGAAGAGGCTGTGAAGGGACTGTGTCACTTCCCCCTTGGCCCAGTCCTGTTTCCAGAGGAGTTTATCCCAAATCTCCCTCTCTTCCCCAGCTAAACATGCTACATGATAAATGCCAATCAGTCTCCTTCCCAGACACATCAACCTGTATCAATGTTGAAAGACCTTATACTCTTGGGATTGAGCAAATTACATGTAATTGTGTATTTATGTGTAATCATTCTGTTTCCCATAGGTGACCATAAATAATATCACCTTGAAATTTAAGTCACATTTTTAAATTTTTTGGACAGCTCTTTAAGGTTTTGAAGTTTTCCATTTCCTAGGACTTAGAACATTCAAATGAACCTAAGGCAATCCTAAAACTTGGAAATATTCTGCAGATACCTACCTGGAAAAAAAGGAGCACCAGTTTGATAGTTGCTGAAAATTTGTTTGCTTGAAAATAATATTTTGAGGTTTCACCTGGACTTACATTTGCCTTTGAAATTTTAATTAATTTGATTAAATTGATCATATATTAATCACCATTTGTGAGCAAGAAACCCGAAAAGAATATAAGACAAGGGAGACAGTCTACTGTTCTGGTTGAGAAAATAGGCTTTTGGAATAAATTGGGTCTGGGCTTGATCTTGTCTCTCCCGCTCACTGTCACTGAACTGTGCACCTCAGTTTCCCCACCTATCAAATGAGAGTACCAATGTTATCTATCCCAGAGACCTGTGAAAGTTAAGTGAGATTCTCTATATAAAACATGTATAACAGTAAACACAGTAAGTGCTATTTATCATTATTAACTACTACCTGAGGCAAAGCAAATAAATACATGCACACAAAGTTTAGGTCATTTGATCCTTTGCTTACAGAAAATTGGTAAAAAAAATTGTCCAAATTTATTTTAAAAAGATGCAATGGGCTTTTTATTTCTTATTAGAGGGGAAACTATTGAGTTCTCTAATACTGAAGGTGACATCTGAGTAAAGACCTGAAGGCATGGGCCACATGGCTCTCCTGGGAAGAGTGTTTCAAACAGAGGGAACAGACAGTGCGAAATTCTGAGAGGTCAGCTAGATGTCCCTGAGCTCTGACCCAGAGGCCCATGTGGCTGGAGTGGACTAAGCAGGGCAGATGAGGTCAGAGATAATAAGAGGGTGGGGCTAGATCTTGTAGGACCGGGCAGGTCATTGTGAAGAGTCTGGATTTTGGTAAATGATTTGGGAAGCTATTAGGAGTCTTGAGTCATCGAGTAACATGGCCCAATTTATGCATGAAAAGGATCCCCTGACTCCGCATTAGGGATGGAGTGGAGGTGGGCAAGCAGAAGAAGCTGGGAACTTGCCATTGGACAGATGCTAGTGCTGCTATAGTAACCCTGGCTGACAACAATCTAAACCTGGTGTTTAGATCAGGGCAGTTGCAGTGGGCACAGAGCATTCAGCACTGGCTGTATTCTGAACCCTAAACTGACAGGATTTGGTAGTGCCCTGGAGAAGAAGAGTTAAGGATAACTCTCAGTGGTGTTCTGTTTTGGTCTGTTTTTGTTGTTGTTTGTCTTAAGCAACTGAAGAAAAATGGCTCCTTTAACTAAGAAGATTAAGATGCAGAGAAAGGCAGGGTGGGGAAGGAATGGGAGATATTCATGTTGGGCCCCTGTGAGCATGCAGTAGCTTCTTAGCACCCAAATGAACATGGAGTTGGCCGGCAGTCTGGGCTACAAGTATAGAGTTAGGAGTCACTGGGCTGTAGTTGGTGTTTCAAACTGTAAAACTGGATGAAATCATTGAGAAAGTGGGTACAAATAGAAACAGGAGATGTTCAGGGGTCAGAGAGGTAACAAGAAACAGCCACGGAGCCTGAGAAGGAGCTGCTAGTGAAGGACAAGGAAAACCAGGGGAGTCGGGAGACAGGGGAGCGTGTGAGCAGGGCTTTGGTGGGTGAACAGGAGTCTGTCAGGCCAGTGGTCCTTCAAGCAGTGTTGCAGACGAGCAGCATCAGCATCCGCACCTGGAAGTTTGTTCAGAATGTGCAGGACCTCCGGCCCACCCTCAGTCTGCTGGGTCACCAACTCTGATGGCGGGGCCTCCAGGGGATTCTGATGCACCCCCAAGGGTGAGAACCACGACCCTAGGCACCAAAGTGCCCGCACAACATTATAAAGAGGATTGAGAAGGGGGGAGGGAACAAGCAAACAAGCTTTTCTTTACTGGAAGAGAACGATGTTAAAGACCCCCTCAGTGCTCAAAGCAAATGTGTAGTAGCACACGGGTACCTCGCAGTACACCCTCGTGCCCACGTCCCAATTTAGAAACCGTCTGTTCATTTATCATGGCTCTCTGGAGAGGAGGAATGCCCCCTTCACTGGACAGAGGGAATGCAGAGCACCAGGCATGCCAGACATTCCACTGCTAAAAACGGGGGGTCAGAGGGGCTGGTATTTCAAGGTTAGCGTTCCTGGGCCACGAATGCTGAAACCCGTGAGATGTGAAGCTATTCCACCCTCCAGTTTCCAAAATTTCCTCTAGATTTTCCCAGGAGGACCCCACCGCCTTCCATGCTGGGGAGAAGTAGTTAAAATGAAGGCCTGCCCTGCAGAACTGCCATGCCAGATGCGGAGAAGAGGCTGTCCCCAGAATAAGCTGGCTCCCACCGCGGCTGGGCGGGGCGGAGCGCCTCCTGGAAGGCCAGCCCGAGTGCAAGGGATCTGGTCCCAAACTTTGAAATCTTGCGCGGAGGCACTGCATCCCGACCTCTCCTTTCCCAGCCACTCCTGGCGAGCCTTTCAAAAAAAAAAAAAAAAAAAAAAATTGTGCAGTTGTCTCCTCCCCGCCCAGCCCCATCCTCGCCCAGGACCAGCTGTGCGGCGGCGGGGACGCGGTCAGACCCGCGGCTGCAGCAGACCAAGCTGCGCTCTCCATGTGGGCACCTTCAGCTTTCCGCCCGGCTCCCGGAGCGCTTTGCAAAGTTGAGCAGCTCTGAAGCGCACGCTTGGCCTCTGGACTTCTCCCGCCCCGTCCCAGGCGCCCCCGCCTCCCACGCTCCCTTCCACTGGGAGCAGCTCACACCACTCTCCGGTCCTCCGCTCCGGAGCGCGACCATGCTCTTAAGGGGCATCCTGCTGGCCGTGCAAGGTAAGGCTTGGAGACGCTCTCGTGACCCTCTCCCCCTCCTGCTGCTCCCGTGGCCCGGCTCGCTGTCCTGGGCAGAGCCATCCAAGGGCGCCTCCTGATACTTCCCCACAGCAGCGGCTACCTCGCTCCCCTAGACAAGCCTGGGGTGGCGAGGAGGGTGAGCGGAGGGTTCGCGCAAAGGAAGTGCCGCCGGTGTGGGAGTACCGGAGTGCATCCCCTCACCTGCCCGCTCCTGCACGCCTTCCTCTCACTTCCACCAGGTAGTTTCCCAGGGGCGCCCAGAGTTGGGGCAAGGGCTCCCCGGCTGGAGCCCGAACTGAAACTCGCTTTGTTCCCGCAGTCCTGCGGCTTGTCCGTGCCGTGGACCTGCCCGCTGGGTCCTGCGCCTTCGAAGAGAACACCTGTGGCTTTGACTCCGTGTCCGCGTTCCAGCCGTGGATTTTAAATGAGGAAGGTAAGGAGACGCGCTGCACCGGGGCCCGAGGTGAACTGCCCTTGCTGGTTGGCTCTTTCACGTGGGAAATGCTCTCTTGGGGTTAAATCCCTTTGGAAGGAAAAGTGTGCGTCATGGATCCTCCTTCCAAACCTCAGCTGTGCTGCCTAGATGGCCAGGGAAGAGATGGGGGTAGAGCAGGGTGTCCTTTGTTTACCTGGCCTGGGGGAGAAGCGCTGAGATTCTGCCCCTCCCCCCCCCAGCACTTAATAATGGAAGAGAGAAAGGGGGCATAGCTGATGACTGTCATCCACGGCAGGTCATCCTCTCTGTCCTCTATGGACACCTTTGCGAGCTGGGGAAGACAGATGGGGCATTCTCTTCCCACCCTGCAAGAGGGGTTCCATAATCCTGTGAGGAGACTTCTGTGTTTTGCTGCATGACATCATCATCATATTCCTGTTGTATTTATAATCCAGCAGTTGGCAAAAGAGGAAACCAAGTCCCTGACCTGGTGCCTGAGGTCACTAAGCTGGTGGGTGTTGGTTGTGGTCTCACCACTACATACCACGTGGGGTCTAGAGACCAAGTTTTAATGTGGGGTCTTCAGAGGTATCTTCTTACCCTTCATTTAATAAAAATAAGTAGTTCTCCGGTGCCCAAAGCAGGCACTGGGAGTCCCTTCTCCTTCTCTCTCCCTCACTGTCACCCCTTTAGAAGATTGGCACCCTAGGCCATTGGGACTGGGGAAGAGCCTTCTTTAAAAATCACTGCTGCATAAAGGAGGCCAGTTTACCTCCTTCCCCTTTCCAACTGTCCTCAGGCCTCCAATCACCCAACCTGGAGAAGGGTGGAGCCCGGAAGCTGGGGTTGGAACATCGGAGCTGTCAATCACAGTTTATTCTGCCCCAGGCTTCTATTTGGGGCTTTGCATACATTAGCTTCCCTGACACTCACAGGTGGGTGACGTTAGCCCCTTGTTCACAGAAGGGAATCTCAGTCTTTGGATATTCAAATGGATGGTCTAAGTGACAAGGCATTGGCCAGCTCTGACCTGTCAAATTAGGGGAGGGAACTCGCTCAGTAGTAATCTGGACTAAAGTCAAAGAGCTACTTGCATGACCCTGAGAGTGAAAACCTTAAATATTGCTCCCTAAGGCACCTCTCCAGTCCTGGTCCTCAGAAAAGGAAATGAACTTCACCCCTTAATCCAGGAGCCTCAGTCCCTGAGCCCCCACTCCTAGTCCTCTGGCAGGATGGTGACCCCTTCACAGCAGGCTGCTGCCTGGGTCAGTGGCATGCCACAGCCTGCCCAACTCCACCGCCTTCCAGGCCCACAGGAAGTGCTCTCTGCTGAGTTGGCACCTCTGCACAGTGGCGGTTAAACCGAGCAAACAGGAAGATGCTTATAGGAAAAGGTGATTAAGGTTTAATAGTATAATGAAGGTACTGTTGCTTTCCCCGTTTCCTTTCTTTCTAACTTCCAACGGCCACTGCTTTCTGGCTCAGTACTAGGGCTTCTGGTTTGGCTGGGGGAAGCGAATTCATTCTCCCTTTTCTCTAGGTGGGGCAGGTTAGGCTTCAGTCCTTACAGATGGCGTTTTTCAAAGGCCAGAACTTGGACATAACAATCCACTCCAGAGGGGTAAAGAGTTCATTGTGTGCCAGCTGCTGTGGCTGCCTGCTGAGAGACTTCTGTTATAAACCCATTTCTAGGTTGGTAACTTACAGATAATAAAATCGCCCTGGGCTGAAATTTGGCAAGCTGTTCACAAATTTCCTTCATCTGGTTGCAAAACCCTTTGAAACTGATTCCATCTGTGCATTTGTATCCACCAAAGAAAAGTTGTAGGTTATAGAGACTTTTGCCCACAGTGTTTGGAACAAATGGCATTTCTATATGTCCTTAGTCAGTAGATTAATTTCCAATGGAAAGAACAATGCTAAAGGCCAGTGAAGGGAGAAATTGGAATTTCATCACAGGAGATTCAAATCTGGGGTGATTGTCTTAAAATATCTTCCCAGCTGCCCAAAATTATATTTGAGGTCCAACCCTTTAGTTTATTTCAAGTTATTAGTTCTCTACACATCTCCGGTTACAGTTCCTTTTTGAAATATGCTTGATCTTCACTGGACACAGGATGGGTGAGTTTGGGCAGGGCAGTATGCTGGCTTGGGTTGAGTACCACTATAGAGGGGGCACCCCAGGGACATGGTGTGACACCAGTGCCGGGGAACAGCCCCTGCAGTCTAGCCTCCTCTACTTTCTATTTTTGCCAATGGTGGCCTTGGTGAGTGTTTAGGTTTTTTTTCCCCCTCTATTTTTATTTTTAAATATATTTTATTGATTTTTAGAGAGGAAGGGAGAGAGAGAGATAGAAACATCAATGATGAGAATCATTGATTGGCTGCCTCCTGCATGTCCCCTACTAGGGACCGAGCCTGTAACTCAGGCCTGTGCCCTTGGCCAGAATTGAACCCGGGACCCTTCAGGCTGCAGGCTGACTCTCTATCCATTGAGCCAATCCAGCTAGGACCCCTCTAATTTTATTTTTAATTTTGTAGAATTTTTCTATCTTCCCTAACTTGTCAAGGCAAGTGAGATTATTCAGACTCAAATTTGAACTCATTTCTGTTTTAGTTTTGAATTAAGTCCAGGAAAGAAGAGATCTATTTTATCCTATAAAAATCTTTATTCATTTACTCCTTTACACAGTGGTCCTCAGCTGAAATCCAAACCATTTCTGCATGTCAGCCGTTCCTGGGAGGATTCTTAGAAAACAGAAAGTTGACCTTTCATCCAGAGTCACAATTCAAATTAGTCATCAGGTGGATGTTGGCTTCACTCTGAGTTTTGGATATTTTGGCGCTTAGTACCTCTAACCTAACGCCCTCAGAGGAACAGAGGAAGGAGGAGGGATAAAATCCAAATGCAGGCACTGCTCTTTAATTGGAAGTTTTAAAAACAAAGCCACCCAAGTTGGGGAAGACAGATACTGAAATGTATCAGGTTAAGAGAAGGTAGAAAAATGAAATTCAAAGCATTTTTTTTTATAGGGAAAGCCTTTTTTTTTTTTTCTATAGCAGTGGGGTTCAGGAGTTGAGAAATGGCCTAATCCAGGAAGAGTTAGGATGATATCTTGGAGCAAGTGCTGATATCCGAGCATAGCAGAGGTGCCCAAATCCCATTGTAAGTACATGCATATGTCTCTTTCTGACACCTCCTTTCTTCACCCAAACCCCTTCCTTCTATCTGGAGGACACTTCCGGTCATTGGCCATCTGAGTTTCAGTTCTGCACTCAGTCATGTGCCAGTTATTATAAATAGTAATAATCTGCCTGATATTGCTTGAAGCTCAGCTAGAGCCAAAAGTCTGGCAAGGAACCCAGGGGCCTTCCTGGAACAGGAGAAGCAGTCCTCCCTTCCTGCGAATTACAGCTCTCTGTTCCTAACCCTGGGGGGCCCACTCTGCATCTCACCCTAAAGTGAGGGGTTCACAAGGCAGTCCCTGCCCTCAGGCCTGCTTGAACCTGCATTTCCTCTGCTTATGGGTCTCCTGGTGCCCTCTAAGCAGAAATACAACTCCACATTGTGTTGAGATCAGAGTGCAGCCCACATTCAGGGTGTCCCTTGGAGGTCTCTCAGAGGGACGGTCAACGCAATAGTATCACCTGGCATTCTCCCGGCCATGCTGCTGTCGAGTGTGGCTGTTGTGCCCTGTGCCTGAGCATGGCATTGGATCTGCTCTGGCTCTGCAAGGGCTCCTAGGTCCTAGCGGTGGGCCGTGGGGGTCATCCAGTGCAGTGTCTTGTTTTCTGGAGGAGCACACTGGGCCCAGACAGCCTGCCAGTCATGGTCACGGCCCAGGCAATGGCGGCCTCTCATTTCCTCTGTTCTTCACCACTTCTTCCCTCCGGTATCACTGCCTCATCCCAGGCTCCACTGGACTGTGGAGCTTTGTGTTAATTATAACAGTTTGGAAACTCTTCACAAGAGATATAGTTACAGTTCATGCATGTGATAGAGCACAGGTTCCAAAGGTGTGGGCCTACCAGAGTCACACAACACTACACTCTTGGACATACAGTGAATGTACTCACTTTTCCAGATGTGCGGGTATCCCACCTGTCGGCAATCTTCAGCATATAGAAAAGGGTCTGGCATGTATTAGGTACTCAATAAAGATTTATTGAGTGAATTAATTTGCTGAATGAATAAATGAAGTATTGGATGATTAAAAAGTCCTTATGCATGTTCATTTGTGCTCTTGGTTCATGCTGTACCTTCAAAGGTAATTCGTTATCATGAAAAACAACGTAAGCCCAGTGGTTAGTATAAACTCTAAGCTAGACAGCTTGGATCCAGGCTGTGCTCTTTCATACTGTGCGGCCTTGAACAAGTTATATATCCTTTTTCTGTGTCAGTTTCCTCAGCTGTAAAATGGAGATAATAAAAGTGCCTATCTCATAAGATTATTGTGAAGATTGAACTCATTGATACATGTAACACATAGTGAGCACTTTAGACCTGTAACCTGTTATTATTCTTACTCTCCCTAGATTTGTATTTTATCAATCAAGATTTTTTCCTAATTCAAACAGCTTTCCAACACAGCTTCTGAGAAGTTATGAAGAGTCTCATTTTCTTTTGATTATAGTTTTGCCATTTGCTCTATTTTTAGCACCAATGAGCCTCTCAGGTCGTCTAATTTTTGTATGTCTGAATGAGGTATGGAAATAAAGTATTAAAAACAAGTTCATATTTGGTTAATAATCTCTCCAAATGACTTAACACCTTTTCTCCGTAAATTCTTGGTTTGGGTCAGGAGTCCTTTGCATTCTGCTCCACCATTCTCCCACCCTAGGCTGCTCTTCCCTACGTATCCATCCACATAGCTGGTGCCTCAGCATCAATCATGCTCCATGGTTGATGGTGCTGGTGCCTTCCATGATATGCCTTGCCAAACTCATCTCTCATCTCCTAAGCTCTTTGGCAGGTCCCTAACCCTTGGCTTTCCTGTCAGTCAGTCTAGGGTCTTGAGTTCTCTTGTGTGCACCTTCCACTTGGGATTTAAACTGCCTGGACTAGTCATATCTGCCTGCTCTGCTTTGCCTGACTGCCTTCTCTGGCCATAGGTTCTGTCTGATCAAACTCCCTCTTAGCAAGGCCAGCACCCAGTCTGAGTTACTCCCTGCTCGAGTTGGAGTTGCTCAATGGGAAGCCACCACCCAGCTCCTGGTCTAATCCCCAACAAGGTGCCTGTGGAGTTTTAGGAGGTTCCCTTTCTCATAATTGCAGAAGTCAGCTGTGGTCACAATGTATGGGGAGGAAAATGTAATTTCTTGTCATAGGACTTCCTGTCTTCATTGCCATTTTCAATCTCCTAGCCTGCAGTTAGCATGTTTTGTGGGTTGCTTCTTGGGCTATACAGTACTGATGAAAGATCCTGGTTCTTAAAATAGCAGAATCTCTTTGGTAGGCCACTCAGCAGTAGTCCCACTTTTCTTACAAACAGTATTTGATTTTTAAGAATTTGAGTGAAATCCAGTTTTGTTCAGAAGAGATGAATATCTCAAAAAGCAGGGCCAGCAGGTAGTGGAACATATTTTAGGCATCTTGGCCAGTCAACCCTGATTTTCATATCTGCCAGTTTTCCCACTGCAGATAGAAGGTAGTGCTTAACCCAGAAAAACATATTATAAGTGATAAATGATAAGGTTATTTAAGGGCAAGAAACTTTCACAGTATATCAGAAATGTCTATTATATCCATTAGGCCATACCTAAGTAAGCAAAGCATACTGTCATACTTAATGTCAGCAAAGCATTCCCAACCAAAACTAAAAATTTATAAATTCTTATACCTAAGCATTAGGCTAGTGGTATTTTAACTTTGATTGGACATTAAAAACACCTAAGTAATTCTTTTAAAAGAGTCACGTCCAGGCCCTCCACCAAGAGATTCTGATTTATTTGGCCCCAAAATGGGGCCAGACTTAGCATTGTTCACAAAAAAAGCCAACACGACAAATAAACTTCCTAGTTTTTCCAAAATACAGCCAGGGTTGAGGACAGTGCCTTAGAATGATGGCCAACTCAGGGTTGTTAAAAATGCCTTGATAATTATCAGTTACCCTCAGGGTAAAGTGCAAAATGCCTAGCTTGGCACTCAAGATGCTTCATGATTTGCCCCAAATTATATTTCTACTCTGCCCTCTCATTAATTCCTAATGTGCTATTCACTCAACACACCCTTGACTTTAAGGCCTCCTTACTCTAGTTGCATTGTTTTCAAAAACCTGTATTATTCTGTCCCATTTTAGCCTATTCAAATCCTATTCATGCTTTAAGATCCAGCTCTTTGTTGAAGCATTCTCTGCCTTCCCTTGTCTCTCTTATTGGTGAATCTTATTGGTGTCTTCTTATCGGAGTCCACACCCCTTTACTTCATCCGAGTGTTGCATCTTTCAGAATAGGAACCACATCCTCCTCACCACACCTGACAAACAATATGTGGTATCAACAAACACTTTGGATTTAATCAATGTATAAAGCTCTTGAAAAGCCTTGACATTTTTTCCCTGTCGTGAAAGAGGTTGTGTTTCATAATCCTTCCTACCTTAGGGCTTCAAAGACTTTGGAGGCTAATGTTGTAATTTCTAGATATAATGGTGAAGCAGTATTTCAGCTTGTCTCACCAATATGTGCTCTGTGTCATCGCTGACATACCGTGGACAAATAGCCCTTGGGTTATTTAGCTGTGAGGCTTGCCTGAGTCCCTTGATCCTCTGCCATTACAAACAGTCACAAAGCAACCTCAAGAGGGACACTGCTTGATCTGGAAAGCATTTTTGGCAACAGACTGTTACACTTTGAACTAGCTTTTGAGAGCTGTTAGTTTCCAAGAAGTCAAGTGTGAGGGTTCAGTGGTACCCACCTTGATGGGTAAAAGCCAGTAGAGATGGTTGCACACTCATGTGATCGATGCACAGACTAATGGATTGGGTTTGTGATTGACTGAATCGGTCAGAATATATGCTTTCTCTACTTTGTGAAAAAGTTATTTGTGTTTTTGGGTATTCTGAGGCTAAGAAAAAGATGATAAAGCAAAGCAAGTAGTACCATGTCATAACTTCATAGAATCCAGAAGGAATCACATCCTTTACCGAAAACGCTCCTACTATTCAGTCTATCAACAAGCTTTTTTAAAAAAATATATTTTATTGATTTTTCACTGAGAGGAAGGGAGAGGGACAGAGTCAGAAACATGGATAGGAGAGAGACATCCATCAACCGCCTTCCACACACCCCCCACTGGGGATGTGCCCGCAACCAGAATACAAGCCCTCAACCGGAATCGAACCCGGAACCTCCCATTCCGCAGGCCGACACTCTACCCACTGAGCCAAACCGGTTTTGGCATCAACAAGCTTTTGAGTGCTTGTTATCCATCAGGCACTATATTAGTAGTTGAAGCCAATAGAGAACAGGAAGTACATAGGTGATCATGGTCTCTGTCCTTGGTGATAGCAGAAGACCAATAAGAGGAAACACAAATCAGTAATTATGGTGGAAGCACATGGAACTGTATGTTACTCAAAGATCTTCACAGCAAACAGCATACATGGGCTGTTCCAGCAGAAAAAGGAGTTTATGAGAAGGGGACCAGTTAGCTTTCAGAATCAACAGGAAGTCCAGAGAGCTATACATTGGGCAATAATAAAGAGATGCAAAGTGTAGGCAATATCCTACTGGAGGAATCGTTTGGGTGACTTTGCTGCAGGACATTTGTCACTGAACTGCTGGACCTCTTGTTCATTATCTTGTAGACAATGAGTAGTATGTGACCTGCTATCCAGACCAGCAACTGTGAGGAGGGTAAATGTGAGGGGGATGAGATTGGCATTGGGAGTCTAGTTAGGGGACTATCCAGTGAGAGATGATGAGGACTTAAAACAGGAGGAATAAAATACGAGGGGTGAGAGGGAGGGAATAAATAAAACATCAAAAGGGAACTAAATTGGCAGGATTTGGTGACTAATTAGGTGGCAGTAATGAGTCAGTGAGTGGAGAGAGACTCCCAAATTTTTAATCTGAGTATCCGTTTGTTGCACTATGCCAAAAGTTGAGAAAATGTCAAATTTCTGTGATAGCAATAGTTCACAATGAGAAGTGTGAAGTGAAACCTAATGAGATAGTTACACAATAGCTTCCTACGCAGCCAGGGTCTGTGACCCACAGGTAGCCTTTCACGGTACCTGCCACATACATTTATTATCATTTGTTAGAGTAGAAGATGTGTCCTATTCTGAGTTTCTTGAGAAACATGCAGTTGTCCAGCAGGGCTTTCATATAAGAATCTGAAGGTCAAATACAGTCAGGTGGGACTATGGCTGCAGGGATCTTCAGCATAAAGAGAGTGGTTGAAATTTTGAGCCGAAATAAGATCACCCAAGATGAATGTATAAAGTGATAACAATAGGAGTTTCAGGGCAGAGTCTTAAACTCGTGTGTAAGGATTAGATAGAGGATGGGAATGGTGGAATGAGAGAAACAGAAGGAGCCAGACTTATATGGGGGAAATTAGGAAAGTGCAGGGCTACAGCCCAAAAGCATGAGGAGTTTCAGAAGCAGGACGTGATCTATAGGATGCAGAGCAGCAGAGAGATGGACACAGGGAGCTTTGTTGGCTGGAAATGAATGAGTGCAGTTTCAGTGGAATGATGAGGGCAAATGAAGACAGTTGGCAAGAAATTCTCAGGAAAGAAGTTTAGATGTTCTCCCTTAGAGAGAGGTTTAACTATACCTACAAAGAAACATGAGAAGAAGGGTTTCTGTTTTTATTTTGTTTTGCTTTGCTTTAAAAAATAATAAATTCTTTATTGTTGAAAGTATTACATATGTCTCCTTTTCCCCTCATTGACCTCTCCCCACCCGCTCCCGCCCCCCAGCATATACTCTCACCCTCTTATTGTTTGTGTCCATTGGTTATGCTTATATACATCCATACAAGTCCTTTGATTGATCTCTTACCACTTTCCCCCCTTGCTTTGCATTTTAAGGAGGGGAGAGTTAAGCTTGTTTATAAAGTGAGGGGAAGGGACCTGTGAAGAAAGAACACTTAGTAGAGAAGGAGGCTTCCTCATGCACTCTGTCTTAGACCCAATTTCCACACTGACAAATCAGAAACCCCTAGAACATGCATATTTCTTTGGCTCACATAATCCAAGAGCCCTGCCCAAAGTGATTCAATAATACTTAAGTGTCATACAGATGGCCAAGAAACATATGAAAAAATGCTCAAAGTCACTAGTCATCAGAGAGATACAAATTAAAATGACAAATGAGGTACCACCTTACACCTGTAAGAATGGCTATTATCAACAAATCAACAAATGATAAGTGCTGGTGAGGATGAGCTCAAGTATCACATGATACTTGTGGAGAAAAGGGAACTCTAGTACACTGCTGGTGGGAATGCAGCCTGCTGCAGCTATTATGGAAAATTAGGGGCCCAGTGCATGAATTCATGCACCTTGAAAGGAACTGTGGGCCATGGAGGAACCTATATGAAATTATGAGTGTATTATGTTATGTGAAATAAGCCAGTCAGAGAAATGCAAGTGTCACATGATCTCACTCATATGTGGAATCTAATGAACAAAATAAACTGATGAACAAAGATAGATCTAGAGACATAGAAGCATGGAACAGACTGTAGAATCTCAGAGGGAAGGCAGGAGAGGGTGGGTGGGTGAGAAGTGATCATCCAAAGATCTTGTATGCATGTGTGTGTAACCTATGGACAAAGACAATAGGGTGGTGAAGCCTAGAGTGAGAGGCAGAGGCAGACTAGAGGGGATCAATGGAGGGTAAAAACACTTGAGTGTCAACCTCAAAATGTGCAAAATTTTATTTCTACTCTAAATGCAGAAGATGTGGGAGATTGGGACGAATCTGTGGTAATTATGATACATCCTGGAACATAGTTATTAAAA
>PVJN01045636.1:0-16803 GCA_004026805.1 Lasiurus borealis
AGAAACCAAGAGCTCCTGCATTAATGAATGGCTTACAAACACGCTAGCATGTATAAAAAGGCTTGGAAAAATAAACTCGTGGCTGCAGTCTTGAACTGTCAGTCCTCCCGATCCCATCTCTTTGTCTGTCTCTTTCTTTTCTCAATCCTCACCCCCCTTTCAGGTGCTGTTCAACTGTAGTGCCGGCTGGAACCGGCACTTTGGAAGTCCATCATTAAGTCCAGCAGAAATGTCACAAAAAAATCAAACAATTTATTTTTATGTAAATTAATTTAACACTTCATTTTTTATTAACTTGATCTGATAATAAAATTAAATAAAAGGTAACATTTAACAAAGAATTGTCTTGATGCTACCAAAAAAACAAACACACACACCTTATTTTCATTTATCCAAAGCACTTTTTACTCATATCATTTTTTGGACTCCAGATATATATTTAGCAATTTGGATTTTGGGGCTTTAGTAGGTAAATGAGAATTGGAAATTTCAATTAAACAAGAGGACCTAGGTCTCCTGTCATGCCAAACATTTTTTTAAAGAACAGTGAAAATCAGTTCTCACGAGGTGGGGGAATTCACTGACGGAGGTCAGCTTCTCATCAAATTTCAACGGGAGCCCATGAACCAGTGTGGGGCGTGCAGACGTCAGCCGATCAATGATTCTCTCTCTCTCTCTCACTTTCCCTTCCTCTTTGAAATCAATAAAAATATATATTTTTTAAAGTAAAAAAGAAATGTCTCTTTAAACCATATAAAAGTGCTGGTTATACGAAAATCAAACATGTTCATGTTTACAGTTTTCCTTCCTGATTCCTTTGTGTTTGAGTAGAAAACTTTTGGTAAAATATTTTTAACTCTCTTTGGGATTCATACCACATAATCGTTCATTCTTACCGCCAAATATGTCCTCACTTGCTGTCACAGATAAGTTGCTTAATTCTGAGTGACATGACGTACCATAGAACTAATTTCACAGAAGCTAACTGATAAAAACAAGAGTTAATTTCCAGGACCTCTCACCAACATGACAATGAAACTACAGCGCAAGAAATGCTGTTATTTGAGGACCTGCTGTATTCTAACCTGGGACTCGCAACAACATATTTTGAATAAATGCAAGTTACCTTTTACACCACCGAATGATCCGTACGTCATATTGCAGGCTGTCCTCTGAAGATTATGTTCATACATCAGTTTGATCTGATACTGGTTCCCATGTTCCACATTACCCAAGGTTCCTAAGGAGAAAAACAAATCCTTTTATTGCTCTGTATTTGTTGGCATTAAAAAATATTACATAAAAAAGTCATCGTCTACACCAACTCCAATGTCAGTAAAATCTACAATGACAAAGCACTGAAACGCTGTGTACTGTGAACAATTAGCATGCGGATGACAGAAAGCCACCTCAGTTCTAACAAGAAGACTCCAGCATAGTGACATTTTATCATCCACTTTCACTGTGTCTGAGTAAAGTGCAATTATTCAAATAACAACAGGACCCTCCCATTTCAGATCTGAAATAAATAAGATTCCTAACTTCCTTAAGCTTAGAAACAATAACAAAATTCCCCACACGTTCAAGCAATTCAATTTTCTGTCCCCACTTTTAAAATAGTACTCAAGTCCTAATGCGTTAGATTCTAATTGAATAGAGAGATCTTCTAACGCCTCCCTCAGCGAGTAAAGAGGACGTGGTGTTTTATCTGAAGTCTGCCAAGAATTTCCTTGAAAACAGGGAGCGCAGGAGGCAGACCATCGCTTTCTTCTCTCTCACACCGATGTTTCCCTCTCCTTCTCCCCTCCGCGCTCTCTAAAAATCAATTTTTTTAATCTTAAAAAAAAATGTAGTAGTGTAACTAGAGAACATTAGGCAATGCATCTTAGTTACTACCTCAAAATAAAGATAGTACCTGGAAATCTAAAATTTCTGGCCATGCCGAAACCGGTTTGACTCAGTGGATAGAGCGTCGGCCTGCAAACTGAAAGGTCCCTGGTTCGATTCCGGTCAAGGGCATGTATCCTGGTTGCAGGCACATCCCCAGTTGGGGATGTGCAGAAGGCAGCTGATCAATGTCTCTCTCTCATGGATGTTTCTAACTCTCTATCCCTCTCCCTTCCTCTCTGTAAAAAAATCAATAAAATATATTTTTTTTTAATTTCTGGCCATTTTTTTTCTAGAGAATCATCAATGACATAAGATTAAAACCACTTACATAGGTTTTGCCCGTGGATACACAGCCTGAACGTAGTAACTGTATACCGATACACAGACTGAATGTAATAACTGTATACCTATAATCATAATCCCCATATAGCCAAGGCTCCTGTAAAGTTTCATCAATTAGCAAGTAAATGGTTACTCAAACATTTATGCTGGTGGCCTTATTTAAACAAGATCTTAAACAAAAAATCTATTAAAAATCAACGGTTACCTTGACAACAATTTTTGCTGCACTTTTATATAACCGCTAAGAAATCTAATGATGTTAAATGAAATAAAAGCCTTCCCACAGCAAGTTAAAAGGTTCATTGTGTTAAATAACCAAATTAGATTCTGTAAGCCTGTCAAAAGTAAGGAGCCCATGTTTCTGCCTCTCATGGCTAGCATTAAAATTCCACAAACAGGTCGAAAGCTTATTAGTAAATGCGTGTTGGGAAGAACACAATTTGGGGGAAAGACTAACAGGATCAGGATGGTTTCAGCTCCGACGGTGTGACCACTTTCTCAGACCTGAAGCCCATCAGAAAGGATGGAGATGCCCGGGCTGCTGTTCTTGACCGAGTCTGCTCCGATGGGCTAACTGTCAGGCCAGCAGGGAAACTGGTTCTCTATTAAGCATGCGTTTGATGACAAAGCACCCACCAAAAACAAGCCAGCATGACGGCTTCTGACCGTTAAGGGGTGTTTGGTGGGTCTAGGGCAGTGGTCGGCAAACCACGGCTCTCGAGCTACATGCGGCTCTTTGGCCCCTTGAGTGTGGCTCTTCCATAAAATACCACATGCGGGCACACACGTACAGGGCGATTGAAACTTCCTGGCCCAAGAGCAGAAGTCGGTTTTGGCCTGGGGAGTCCATTTTGAAGAAGTGGCGTTAGAACACTCAAGGAGCCAAAGAGCCACATGTGGCTTGCGAGCCGAGGTTTGCCGACCACTGGTCTAGGCCCTAGACTCTAGGCCAGAGGTCGGCAAACTCATTAGTCCACAGAGCCAAATACCAACAGTACAACGATTGACATTTCTTTGGAGAGCCAAATTTTTTTAACTTAAACTTCTTCTAACACCACTTCTTCAAAATAGACTCTCCCAGGCCGTGGTATTTTGGGGCCAAAGAGCTGCATGTGGCTCGAGAGCCGCAGTTTGCTGACCCGGATCTACAGACTCTCCAGTTTGCCTCTGTCTATCTCGAATCTATGTTAGCCGCACACAGCAGGTAAAAGAAGGCAAATATAATCGGAAGGGCAGTTGGGGTTAGATGTCAAGTTCGGCAGCACTTTCACCTGCTAACACCAGTGGTTGTGCTTAAACCAGAGAATGTTTGCTTCCCCTGTTACAGGGAAAGCTGGGGAGCAGTTCAGACAGGAACCCCAAGAAACATTTTCCAGAGAACCAAACATGAACTTCCCGCCTCGCAATTCCAGCCACGCCGGGAAAACAGACCACGAATATGATACGAGGAAGAGGCTGCGGAAATGAGAGCCGGAAGGGAAGGGAGGCGGGGCATGGGAGTGCAGTCCGGACAACTCCCCATCCCAGAGAACAAGGGCTGGTAAAGAACACGCGGACAAAGGAGCGAGAAATCACCATCCCGTGGCCCGGAACTCCCGTTTCCGGCACTGATTGTAGGAGAGACCACATCCCACGGACAAGCTGTGAGCAGACATGCCGCTTCCTTTCAGTGGCATTTTCCATCAACATACACACTTACCCCGAGTCTGTGCTGTACACCTGAGTGGAACTCAAAGGCTTCTGTCTTTCTTTTCTTTTCTTTTCTTTTTCTTTTCTAATGTATTTTTTATTGATTTCAGAAAGAGGGAGAGACAGGGAGTCAGAGAGAGAAACATCAATGATGAGAGAGAATCATTGATCAGCTACCTCCTGAACGCCCCCTACCGGGGACCGAGCCTGCAACCTGGGCGTGTGCCCTGACCAGGAATTGAACTGTGACCTCCTGGTTCACAGGTCGATGATCAACCCCTGAGCAGGCCTGCAGGGTAAGGCTTCTGTCTTTCTGGCCGCTGTTCACCCAGGACTGGGAGAGGCCAGGAGCCTAACCTAATTTCCACTTTCCAGCCTGCTGCCCTCTCCCGCCCCCTGAGAAACCCCGGAGCCCAGAGGGACCAGTCCTCTCAGAAGCAGTCATGGGCGACCGTGGCCTGTGCAGCCCAGTTAATGAAACAGCACTCGCAGTGACAGGCTGAGGATGGAAACAGCATCGAGATTCTGCATCACACCTTCTCACTTCCTCCGCAGCCTACATATCTGCCCTCCCCAGGAAGAGCATCTTCTACTGAGAAACCAATGGGAATACAGTGGTGCCTCGAGATACGAGTTTAATTCGTTCCGTCACCTTGAGGCGTGGGAAACTATGAGACGCTCGAGTCGAGGTAAACTGGTGGGTCGTGTGCAGCCGGCCGATCCGCGCGATGACTCCTATCTCAAATGTTGCTCGTATTTCAAAGCAAAAATCGCTCGCTCGACAGCTCGTATCTCAAAAATCTCGTATGTTAGGGCACTCGTATCTCGAGGTACCACTGTATTTAACAATGACCCTCAGAGGTTCTGAACAGGATCTCTGAGGCAGAGAGAGAAAAGGAAATGAGGGAGGTAGCAGAGAAGGAAAGGAAGGAAGGAAATAACACAAAGAGAGTAAGAGTGAGCCAATACTGTCTCAGCACTTCCCGGAAACCAGTTCACTCATTCATTCAGCAAATATGTCCGCCACCTACCCTACGCCAGTTACCCGGCCTGCCTCGGGAAGCCCACAGACTTTCCCCCAGAAACAGGCTGCCTGGGACCCTCCAGGCCAGGGACAGGGAGAACAAACTGGTATTCAGACTGGAAGCCAATGCAAACAAAGCCCAAATCAAGAGGATGAACAGGGAAATCCAAGTCCTGCAACCTAACACTGGCCCTCCCTGGTGTGGCTCAGTGGTTAGTGTTGGCCCTCAAACTAAAGGGTCACAAACCTCGGTTGCAGGCTCAATCCCTGGCAGCAAAGAGGGCACATGAAGGAGGCAACCAATCAATGTATCTCTCTTAAATCAATGTTTCTCACTCTCTCCCTCCCCTTTCCTCCTTCTCTCTCTCTCTCTCTCTCTCTCTTTCTTTCCTCCCTTCTCTCCCTTCCATTCTCTCTAAAAAGTCAATGGAAAAATACCCTCAGGTGAGGATTAACGTAAATAAATAAATAAACAAACAAAAGCTAACATTTATAGCAAACTCCAAAGGTGAATAAATAAGGAACAGGCCCATAAACCCTTAGCTTTATTGTACCCATAAAAAACTACCCTGCCAAAACCGGTTTGGCTCAGTGGATAGAGCATCGATTCCAGTCAAGGGCACGTACCTTGGTTGCAGGCACATCCCCAGTAGGGGTTTTGCGGGAGGCAGCTGATTGATGTTTCTCTCTCATCCATGTTTCTAACTCTTTATCCATCTCCCTTCCTGTCTATAAAAAAATTAATAAAATATTTTTTAAAAAAAACACTCTCTTAAAAAAAAACTCCCCACTATTGATATCCATCTAAACAACACTCTCAACTTACACTAAAACTTATGTAATAACGGAAACACAAGTTTCTAAGTTATCCTTTATATTTAACAAGGTCCAAAATGCTGAAACTATGCCACTTTTAACTAACACACTTGTACCCACAGAACAGTCCAGATAAAGACCTGCTTAAGCCTCAACCAAGTGCCTTGAGGTCTAGTTGAGCAAAGACACCCCAAGGCCAAGAATTGGGAACCGCAAAGAAAAAACACGTGAGGTTCACCAAGGAGAATGTACTGTAAACCCCTGTGACTCAGCCGCTAAGGAATCTTCACTGCTAGTGAGTATTTCTCAAAACTCAAGTGTCCGAAGTACCCAGAATTGGCCTGTATTTGTCATAGGCAATCCGGGACACTATTCCAGAAGGAGGTTACAAGGAACCGCCAGTGGAAATGGGAACACGCATGGAAATAGCCGACCCAGGAAATGTAACAGCCCAAGCACCTGGAACAATAACTAATCGAGGGGAAATGCTCATTAAGAAAAGAAAACCTTGCTGAAACCGGTTTGGCTCAGTGGATAGAGCATCAGCCTATGGAGTGAAGGGTCTCAGGTTCGATTCCGGTCAAGGGCATGTATCTTGGTTGGGGGCACATCCCCAGTGGGGGGCGTGCAGGAGGCAGCTGATCAATGTCTCTCTCATCGATGTTTCTAACTCTCTATCCCTCTCCCTTCCCCTCTATAAAAAATCAATATATTAAAAAAAAAAAAAAAGAAAACCTCAACTCAAATCTTTTCTGTCCTCCACGTCAAATTAGAGAATATCTATTCTTTCATAATATCAAAAGTCCAGTTCTTATATAAATTCTCCATTAAAAAAAAAAAATGTTTCTTACCTGAGACAGAGTAGACGCAAAGTTTTCTAGAATGCAACACAGCCAGATGAAGCATTTCAGTGCCTCTGAAAAATGGGGGAGTTTTAAAAGTGAAAATATTAGTTTCAGATGGAACCAAACAATTGTAGAATAACTTTTAAAGGCGATTATAACCAGTCTCCCATGAGTAAAGTAAGCGGTTCACTGGATGACATTCTAAACCCAAAATGGAAGGTAACAACAAGCAGCCAGCCTGACAATCCCGGGGCTCAGGGATGGAAGCCGCCCCGGAGAGTCCTGTGGGGGCTCCTTCTGAGCTGCCCCCCCAGCAGGGAGTCCCAGGATCGGGCCGGGCTCTCCACCAAGAAACCTGTGACCTTGGCCAAGTCCCTTACTCTCTCCCAGCTGTTTCCCCTCTGGACAATAAGACGTTTCAACTGGATGAAATAAAATCATATAAAAGCATCCTGTAAAGTAGAAAGCACCACAGAACGCTCGTCATGATGGAACTACAGTGAGGATTTTACCCGGCATTCATCGCGTCCAGCTCTGGAACGCCATGGAAGGGACTGGATGTATTTCAGCTTGACCATGGTCACCACTCACCACCGGCCCGTGTCAAGCGGTTTCGAGAGACAAGGAAGGCAGAGTCCAGAAACCCCAAAATCAAAGTCTTCAAGGTCAGCCGGGGGGTGTAAGTGAGGAAAGGGCTGTGACCCACTGCAGACCGGGGCCAGACTAAGAGGCCACGGCTGCTCAGTTCTGGGCTTGTGGCCAGATATCCCCTTTTTCGTCTTTTCCAAGAAAAACCAGAATACAATCTCCCGCTTCATATATATATATATATATATATATATATACATATACACACACACACCCAAACCTGTACCCTCTCCAATCTAGGACCCTTCAAAGGATGTCCGACTGCCCAGTAGGATCGGGCTTAAATAGGCAGTCAGACATCCCTCTCACAATCCAGGACTGCTGGCTCCCAACTTCTCGCCGGCCTGCCTTCCTAATTGCCACTAACTGCCAGCCTGATCACCCCTAACCACGCCCCTGCCAGCCTGATTGCCCCTAACTGCCCTCCTCTGCAGGCCTGATCACTTCTAACTGCCCTCCCCTGCAGGTATTGTCACCACTAACTGCTCTCCCCTGCAGGCCTGGGTCCCTCCCAACTGCCCTTCCTGCAGGCCCAGTCACCCCCAACTTCCTTCCCTTGCAGGCCTGGTCCCTCCCAAGTGCTCTCCCCTGTTGGCCATCTTGTGGCAGCCATCTGGTGTCCACATGGGGCAGCTATCTTTGACCACATGGGAGAAGACATCTTTGTGATGGGGTGATGGTCAATTTGCATATTACTCTTTTATTAGATAGGATGTATATGAGTTTATTTGAGCCAACTGACATCATATGCTGGGAAGCAAGCTCTCCTCCTGGTTCTCAGATGTTGGCAGGTCTTTTCCATCTCAGACACATCTGCAAGCAGGCCTCCCATTTATGACCTGCGCTCTACAGACTGTGCTAAACTTCAGGGATGATTGCTGGAATCTGAAGATTGGCATAGGGCCCCGACTCTCACCGTGATACTTGTGTGATCATGGACCCTTCCAGAGAATTAGTCTCTCATTTGGAAAATGAGAAGTATGTCCGATAAGACTTGCAAAACTGTGACAATGAATATGTAAATACCCACCGCTGGCTCTCCTACGAGGAAATGCAAATATACACAACAACCACATAATCAATATTGCCTTCAGAAGAGTTTTATATGGGCCCTGAACCCTCAAAGCAACCTCACATCATGCACAGGAAACGATGTCGTGAGCAGAGAGTGGAGTGTGGAGTCAGACCTGGGTCTGAATCCCAGGCTCCAGTTAGTTTCTCTTTCCTGAGATCACATCTTACAAACAAAGAGGAATGAGCTGAGAGTAGTAGTTAATTCCAGCACAGCACCCACTCACTGATGTTAGTGATCACACGGATACAGGCCACACTGAGGACTAGTGCACAGCATGACTGTCACAGCATTTCATTTTCAAAAAAAAAAAAGGAAAACGTGCTTCTAGCTCCTTAATCTATAAACCCACCGTGTATACGTGCAAGTACACCATGGGCACCCAATCACCATGAGCTGGCAGACGGGGTAGATATGTGCCAGCCAGGTCAGGCACCTGTCTCCCAGGTCCACCCGTCAGTGCACAGAGGCCCGGCCCTGGCACCCATGAGGCAGCTGCCCACCAGAATGAAGCACAGCAGGAGGAGCGGGGCAACAGTCCACAGTAGCTGGCCATGCCGAAGCCGGCTTGGCTCAGTGGATGGAGCGTCAGCTTGTGGACTGAAGGGTCCCAGGTTCGATTCCAGTCAAGGGCATGTGCCTTGGTTGCGGGCACATCCCCTGTGGGGGGCGTGCGGGAGGCAGCTGATCGGTGTCTCTCTCTCATCGATGTTTCTGGCTTTCTATTCCTCTCCCTTCCTCTCTGTGAAAAAAATTAATAAAATATATTAGCATAAAAAAAATTCCAAGTAGCTGGCCAGGTTTCTCCAGCGGGACTCAGGGCCTGAATAAACGGGAGTGGGGCCAATGAACGAGGAGGAGCAGATGGGTGAGCACAAATCCAGAGCTCAGGGCACTCCCGATTCAAAGGCAAAAGGGGGGACAAACAGAAGAGGCAGGGGAAACAAGACCACCTCTGCCTTCAGGACTCCTCAAAATGGAGGCTGCCATAAATGATTAAGAAACAAGGGCTTAAGGATGAAAAACTGCTGTTTGCAACCACACGGATGCATCTTGACAGCATCAAGCTAAGCAAGACAAGGCAGATGGAAAAGGGCAAGAACCAGATGATTTCAGCCATATGTGGGATACAAAACAGAAAGCAGCAAATGAAGAAAACAAACTTACAGACACGGACAACAGGAAGAAAAGGGGGGTGTGTGGAGAATAAAGAGAGTAAAGGTGACAGAGACTAGACTTTGGGTGGGAGGCACACAAAGCAATATCCAAATGATACATCATAGAACGGTACACTCGAACCCTATCATTCTCAACCAATGTCACCCAATCAATTTAATTTTTAAAAAAGAAATACAGGCTTATTTTAAGAAAATTCATGTATGACAATAAGACAAAATCTGCAATATCATCAGTAAATAAAAAGCAGATATATTTAACCAAGTGTAAACTAATAAACAGTTTTCTAGAATAAATTAGGCTTAAAAGTAGGAAGTACTTTGAAACAAAGCTCTTGTAAGGGAAGACCACTTTACAGGTTGATATGGTTTCTTTTAAAAAACTAAGGACTGGCCGAGACAGGTTTGGCTCAGTGGATGGAGTGTCGGCCTGCGGACTGAAAGGTCCCAGGTTCAGTTCTGGTCGAGGGCATGTACCTTGCTTGCGGGCACAACTCCAGTAGGGGGCGTGCAGGAGGCGGCTAATTGATGTCTCTCTCATCGATGTTTCTGACTTTGTATCCCTCTCCCTTCCTCTTTGTAAAAAATCAATGAAAATATATTTTTTAAAAAAAACTAAGGACTGCCCTGGCTGGTTTGGCTCAGTGGATAGAGCATCAGCCTGGAGACTGAAGGATCCTGGGTTCAATTTCAGTCAAGGGCATATGCAGGGTTTGTGGGTTGGATCTCCAATGGGGGGCATGCAGGAGGCAGCTGGTCAATGATTCTCATCATTCATGTTCCTATTTCTCTGTCCCTCTCCCTTCCTCTCTGAAATCAATAAAAATACATTTTTTTAAAAGAAACTAAGGACCAACCTCCCTACCCCAAACAAGTAATTCATTTTAAAGCTTCAAAGTTATATGCCAAATAGCATACCTGCTACTTTGTCTAATTATTGAAAGAGGCATTTATATAACCTGGACATGGAGTGTTTTAAGTAAGTGAATGCTTTCTATTTCTTTATTTGGTTATTTTCAAAAGCTTAACCTTTTCCCTTAAGTTGCTGATATACCAGGCATCTTAGGTCTGTTACTATAAAAAAACAGTCCTAAATGATTTGATCTTAAATGTACCGGCTTCCATATTAAAAAGCATTCAGTACATGAGGAGTACCTAAGTGACAATATTCAGAAAATATATTCAATGGTGATATTAAAACATATTCACGGATAGTCTTTTTTTCTTTGAAGAATTCACAAATGTGACATAGTGAGGGATTAATACGCTCCACGTCAAATAAAATCCCAGAATTTGCAGGTCATACTTACGAAACAAACTTTCCCACTTCCACTTGTAGTATTGGATCTCGTAGCTGAACCTCTAGAAGCAAATCTTCAGCTTGAGCCCCATCTCCCGTTTTTACAGGATGGGGGTTAAAGATTCGTAGATATCCCATAAAACTGCCCACAATTATTTTATCTGTGGAGAAATTTGGAAAAAAAACAATTAGGAAGAAACACACAGTGACAAAATTTGGAAATAAACTTTCTGATGGTATGACTCTTTTATGTTGTCAAATAACAGGGCAAGCATAGCTTTAGCAAAGAGCTGAGCAGGAGGCAGGATTGATCTTTTTTCTTTCTCTTTTTTTATTGATTTCAAAGAGGAAGGGAGAGGGAGAGAGAGACAGGAACATCAATGATAAGAGAGAATCATTCATCGGCTGCCTCCTGCACGCCACACACTGGGGATTGAGCCCAAAACCCAGGCATATGCCCCGACTGGGAATGAAACCATGACCTCCTGGCTCATAGGTCGATGCTCAACCACCGAGCCATATCGGCAGGGCAGGGCTGATCACCTTTGAGGAATAGGCTTCCCATGTCCTATCACTGAGAGGGCAAAGCCAAGGTTTTCCCTAGAAACTATTTAGTAGGCGCTCTCTACACTTCAGTGCCTCACACTCTTCCTGGGCAATGTAATTTTCTCCTTTCAACTCGTCCCCCAGATTCTACTCTTTTCATTATGGGCAAGAAAAATAAGATGAAGAAAATGTAAGGGGACAATACTTAGGTACACCGAATAAAAGAATCATTCTTTTTAGGAGGTCGGTGACTGAGAGATTTAAATGCGTGTACTTGCCGCCTCCCACAACCATATCAAAATTACAACTAAAATACAGAACAACCATCATCCAGAACCACTAGAAAGTTGGCTGAATGGAAGTCCTACAACTAGAGAAGTAAAGAAGAAGCACAATGAGCCGAAACCGGTTTGGCTCAGTGGATAGAGCGTCAACCTGTGGACTGAAAGGTCCAGGTTCAATTCCGGTCAAGGGCATGTATCCTGGTTGTGGGCACATCCCCAGTGTGGGGTGTGTAGGAGGCAGCTGATCGATATCTCTCCCTCATCAATGTTTCTAGCTCTCTATCCCTCTCCCTTCCTCTCTGTAAAAAATCAATAAAATATATTAAAAATAAATAAATAAAATTTCTGTTAAAAAATATAAAAAGAAAGAAGCAGCACAATGAGATTGGTAGGAGGTGAGGAGGCGCGGAAAGGGCTAGTCTGGCACCCACCTGTGCCACTTTTTAATCAAGAGGGAGATCGTCTCTGTGGAGGCCACCAGGGGATTAAGGGGTCTCAGCCTCACACCAGACCCCCAGCCCAGGCTCCCAGAGCTGGGAAGAGAAGTTCCTATGGGCAGTAAGAACTATGGGCTGTAAAAACTAGTGGGGGCTGGGGCTCAGTGACACAGAAGCTGCTGAAGACCCACCGGTTCTTAAAAGGCCAGCACCACAAACTGAACTTACAAGGTCCTGCTTCCTCTGAGCCCAGGGCAAGGCTGTGGGGGACACAGACACACACGGGGAGGAACTGGATTGTCTGGCATCAGGGAAGGAACTCCAGGGCGGCTTTCTCTCAGGCAGAGGTGCTCGCAGGGATCACTGATCCTATGCTGGACCTCCCCAGTCGGAGGGCTGACTGGCAGGCATTTCTGCTTGCTTCACCCTGGTGACTCCCTAACACTCCGTCTCATCCAATTCCTAACCCCACCCAAGGGGTGGGCAGCAGCTTTTGCATATGAATGGCCTGTCCTTGTTCAAGCTAAAATCTCTCCAACAGGCTGAAGCTGGGTCTAGGAGCCCAAACCCATCTATAAAAGGTCCAAGACTTGCCACCAGCACCAGCTTGCCTTGCTTCATAGCTGGGCCTTGTCTGGGCACTTCCAAACCTGATACAAAGAGGAGGAATCCACAGATCTCTCTGTAGTTTCTGCTGGCTGGCCCGACAGTGCACTTCCAAACCCAATACAAAGAGGAGGAATCCATAGATCTCTCTGTAGTTCCTGCTGGGTGGCCCGACAGTGGCTGACTTTGCACCTCCCTGGAGACCCAAGAACCAGTATCAGACAATACCAGATTATAACTCGACACATCCATAAGCGAAACACTCAAGGGGCAGACTCAGTGAGCACAAAAGCCCCACTGAAGTGAGTCCTGGGCATTAGGAATGTCTCCTGCACAGCAGCTCTCCCACTGTAGTTGCAACTGACCCTCACAGCTAATTGGCTTGGAGGTCCATGCCTCCCAGTGACACCAACAGCAATCAAATCTCATCTACAACAAGACTGTGCTCACAGCCCACAAAGGGGTGAACCTAGAGCTCCCAGCTCAGGTGACTGGGGAGGCTGAGCCACTGGGCTCTGACACCTGCTACACAGGCCACTCTACCAACACAAGAACATATAGCACCTCCACCCAATACAGAGAAACAAATACAGGGAAGCAGCCAAAATAAGGAGACAAAGAAACATGTTACAAATGAAAGAAATGGAAGGACGCAAACTACTGGATTTAGAGTTCAAAGTTATGGTTATAAGGTTACTCAAGAATCTTCTAAAAACTTCAAAAAAAAAATGGGAAAGGACCAGTCAGAAGTTAAGAAATAAAGAATAATATACAGGGACTCAATAGCAGAGTTTTTGAGAATCAAATCAACAATTTGAAATATAAGAAAGCAAAAAACACTCAACCAGAGAGGGGAAAAAAAAAAGAGTCCAAAAATACAAAGACAGTGTAAGGAGCCTCTGGGACAACTTCAAGCGTATCAACATTCACATTATGGGGGTGCCAGAAGAAGAGAGAGAGGGAGATATTAAAAACCTATTTGAAGAAATAATGACAAAAAACTTTCCTACCTGGTGAAAGAAATAGACTTACAAGTCCAGGAAGCACAGAGAGTCCCAAACAAGAGGAACCCAAAGAGGACCACACCAAGACACATCATCATTAAAATGCCAAGGGCTAAAGACAAAGAGAGAATCTTAAAAGCAGCAAGAGAAAAAGTTACCTACCAGAGACTGTCCAAACAACTGTCAGATGATTTCTCAATGAAAACTATGCAGGCCAAAAGGGAGTGGCAAGAAATATTCAAAGTGATGAATAGCAAGGACCTACAACCAAGATTACTCTACCCAACAAAGCTATCATTCAGATTAGAAGGTCAGATAAAGAGCTTCACAGATAAAAAAAAGTAAAGGAGTTCACCACCACCAAACCAGTATTATATGAAATGCTGAAAGGTACTCTTTAAAAAGAGGAAGGAGGAAAAAGGTAAAGATAAAAATCATGAACAACAAATACATATCTATCAACAAGTAAATCTAAAAAATGAATTAAGCCAAAACCGGTTTGCCTCAGTGGATAGAGTGTCAGCCTGTGGACTGAAAGGTTCCAGGTTCCATTCCAGTCAAGGGCATGTATCTTGGTTGCGGGCACATCCCCAGTAGGAGCGTGCAAGAGGCGGCTGATCAATGTATCTCTCTCATCGATGTTTCTAACTCTCTATCCCTCTCCTTTCCTCTCTGTAAAAATCAACAAAATATATTAAAAAGTGAATTAAAAATCTGATGAACAGAATAAACTGGTGAATATAATAGAACAGGGGCATAGAAAGGGAGTGGACTGATAATTCTCAGGGGGGAAGGGGGGAAGGGGTACAGGGAGAGACTGGACAAAAATCATACACCTATGGATGAGGACAATGTGGGGGGAAGTAAGGGCAGAGGATGGGGTTGGAGCTGGGTGGAAGGGAGCTATGGGGGGGAGAGGAACAATTGTAATAATTTGAACAATAAAGATTTATTAAATATAAAAATAAAAAAAATAAAATGGCTGAACTACGTCAAAAATAAAGTGAATAAAAAAATCTGATGAACAAAATAAACTGGTGAATAGAATAGAATCAGGGGCATAGAAAGGGAGTGGACTGACAATTCTCGGGGGAAAAGGAGTGAGGGGGGTGTGGGAAGAGACTGACAAAAATCATACTCCTATGGATGAGGACAGTGGGGGGAGGAAGGGTAAGGGCAGAGGGTGGGGTGGGAACTGAGTGGAGTGGAGCTATGGGGGAAAAAAGAAGAACAATTATAATAATCTGAACAATAAAGATATATTAAATTTAAAAAATTAAAAATTAAATATTAAAAATAAATGAATATGAAATCTAATAAATATAATAAACTGGTGAATGAAATAGAATCAGAGGCATGGAAATGGAACAGACTGACGATTCTCAAAGAGAAGGCGAGTGGGGAGGCAAGAAGAGATTAGACAAAGATCTTATATCATATATGCATTACCTATGGACACAAACCACAGGGTGGCAAAGGCCTGGGGCAGGGTGGGAACTGGATGGAGAGGGCAATGGAGGTGGTGGGGGAGGGGAAGAGGGACATCTGTAATAATCACAACAATAACGATTTTGAAAAAAATAGGTCAATGACTATCCAGATTACCAAAAAAATAAAAGGCTCATGACTATAAATCATTAAAACCAAATACAAATTTTAAATAGCAATGATATAGAACTAAAATGTTTTAAAGACCATTTTCTAAAATATGAAGATGCAAAGAGGCGCAACTAACATAAGAATAAAATGGAATGTTTTTCTAATATTATGAAAATGAAAGCAATGACTTAACAATTATTTTCTAGTAACACATCGAGCTTGCATAATTTCTCCATTCTTATATGTATGATTGGCTTTCAGATTCAATTTAAAAAGAATGTAATTTGCTTTCCATGCCAACACTTCTCTAGAAAACATGATAAACTTCCCTTAAACCTGCTGGACTTCCCCTTTTTTAAAGATATTTCATTGATGTTTAGAGAAAGAGTAAGGGAGAGGGAGAGAGAAAAACTTCAATCAATTGGCTACCTCCTACACACCCCTCTCAGGGGATGGATGGAGCCTGCAACCCAGTCACGTGCGCTGAGTGCGATCAACCAGCAAACTTTCAGTTTGGTGGATGACATTGAACCAACTGGGCCACACTGGCCAGGGCAAACCGCTGGACTTTCTAGAAGAATGTGGCAAATATCAATCCAAAGTACCACAGTACAGGAAGAGCGAGGATTCTCAGGACAGGCAGGGACAGGAAGCAGAGTGGTTGTGGAGGGCAGATAAGGCCATTTTCTGAAAAAATGCTAAAACTACAAAGAAGATTATGCCGCCTTGAGTGTGTTGAGCCCAACTGCAGACCTAAGAGAATGCTGGCTGTGAAGAGATGCGAGAGAAAGGACCCTGGCCACTGGCAGGTCAGCTGGTTAAAGCATCATCCTGAAATGCCAAGGTTATGGTTCAATCACTAGTCAGGGCACGCACAAGGAGCAACCAATGAATGCATAAAAAAGTGGAACAGGTTGAAACCAGTTGGGCTCAGTGGATAGAGCATCAGCCTATGGACTGAAAGATCCTGAGTTCAATTCCGGTCAAGGGCATGTGTCTTAGTTGCGGGCATAATCCCAGTATGCAGGAAGCATCTGATTGATCTCTCTCTCATCCATGTTCCTAACTTTCTATCCCTCTCCCTTCCTCTCTGTAAAAAATCAATAAAAGATATTTTTTTTAAAATAAATAAGTGGAAAAACAAATTAGTGCTCCTTTCTCTCTCTCTCTCTCCCTCTCTCTCTCTCTCTCTCTCTCTGTCATCAATAAAAAATAAAATAATTAAAAAGAAGAGAAAGGATTCAGTTTCTAAGCTTCAAATTTTGTTTTTTATGTGACAACCAAGACTTGAGGATATAAAAATAAGTAATAAAGTTAACAATTCTTATTTTCTTTTCTTTCAAATAATTTCTTCAAAAGGCTTTTTCAAAATTCTAAGTGTTTTTCTAGTTCTACTAATTTTAAAACAAATGGAAGCAATTTAAGTGATGTCTTATAATATTTTTCTGAGTTCCAGCATATAGTATGACAGAAGCAACGCAACCAAGATCACACAAACAACTGAACAGAAGAATTACATTTATCAT
>PVJN01045637.1:0-16802 GCA_004026805.1 Lasiurus borealis
CCTGTGTGCTTTGCAGGAAAATCGTGTCCTGTTGTGCGTCTACACCTCCAGATAAACCTGTGTGCTTTGCAGGAAAATCGCGTCCTGTTGTGCGTCTACACCTCCGGATAAACCTGTGTGCTTTGCAGGAAAATCGCGTCCTGTTGTGGTCTATTGGAGACGTGGGGAGCCTGGACTCGGATGGAGGGTTCGAAGGAGACCACCAGCTGCTGTGCGGGACCCGGCACCATGGCGACGTTATGGATTTACAAGTAAGTCTGTGTTTAAAAACGGAGAGGTGTGCATTTAGAGATGCAAAGGGCCTTAAGGTGTGTCTAGCCTCACCCCGGGTTCACAGGAAACTGAATGCTCTATAGCAGCTGTTCTCAACCTGTGGGTCTCGACCCCGTTGGGGGTCAAATGACTCACAGGGGTCGCCTAAGACCATTGGAAAACATAGATATTGATAGTACGATTCATAACTGTAGCAAAATTACAGTTATAAAGTAGCAATGAAAACAATTTTATGGTTGGGGTGGGGGTCACCACAACATGAGGAACTATATTAAAGGGTGATGGAATTAGGAAGGTTGAGAACCACTGCCCTATAGGTTAGGATTTGCGAGCATGTATAGCCTGCTCCATGACAGAATCAGGATGTGGATTTAATCTTAGTTTTTCATATTAGCTTTTAAAAATGAATTGACTATTTTGGGAATTTCACAAAAGTTAATTCTCATTGCTGGCTTGTGAAACAGCTATTGTTATCTGTTTTATTAATGAGAAAACTGACACGAAGATCTTTTGAGCACATACTGTATGAGGAATGCTCAGAAAGGGAATTTAGGTGTTTTTGCTTTCGGAATTCTCACAACCTCCTTAGGAGGGATCAGTTCTCCCCTTGTAAAGGTGTACCTGAGCTTTGAAAGTTTAACTTGGCCAAGGTCTTGAGGCAGTTATTAAGCGGTGGGATGGAATTAAGTGTTCAAATCCTGGGTCTGCGTGACTTGAAGTCTCTGCATTTTCTTCTGTAGAAGGTTGCCTAACTGTGGGAGTGGTCCTTTTCTAAAGCTTGATGGTTAGTGGTCCAGAATTAATCAAATCAAGTATAGATTAATGAGTTTAAGGGGAGGAAATAGTTTGCGTTTTCTTCACAAAAATACTTTTATTTGAATAGGAGTTTTGACTTTTAGATTTATCATCACATTTTATTTGCTTAGCATTTACAGGGTCTTTGCATTTTAAAGTCGTTATCACTGCTAATTAAGATAAGCAAACGAGCTTTCTCCCTGTTGATATTTCTGAATCTATTAACAAGCAGGAATTTTCTACTTAGTTTTTCGACCAGGAAAGAATCGTAGCTGCTTCGTCAACAGGATGTGTAACCATTTTCCTTCATCACCCCAACAACCAGGTAAAGAAATGCTGCTTGAAACTGAATTTGTATTTTAATTATTTTTAGGAAGGCTTAAAAAAGACTGTACTTACTAATACACAAGCAATAAGATTTTATAATCTCAAAACATGCAATAGGCCGAGGCCGGTTTGGCTCATTGGATGGAGCGTAGGCCTGCAGACTGAAGGGTCCCGAGTGTGATCCCGGTCAAGGGCATATATCCTGGTTTCGGGCACATCCCCAGTGTGGAGCGTGCGGGAGGCTGCTGATCGATGTCTCTCTCTCATCGATGTTTCTGGCTCTCTGTCCTTCTCTCTTCCTCCCTGTAAAAAATCAATAAAATGTATATTTTTTTAAAAAATGCAGTAGAAAATTTGTTACATTACCCATCGTTTAGTAGATTAACTCTAGAGCTGTGTTTGCGTAAACGTTTATTGAAATTGGATAGTCTTAAATTCTATTCATTTGGATCTAACAATGTAGTATCTGCCAAGTCACTTTTTTTTGTAATTCTCTCTTAAGTTCTTTGGACTTTGAAAAAAGAGAACCTTCTAGGTCAGGTTTCATGAATTAGAACAGGAACAGACTTTGCTTCTGTGGCTGGAATGAAGACTTAACATTTTTTTCCTTTTTTCCCCTTTTTAAAAATGGAATTTATTGGGGTGTGACATTGGTTAATAAAATTATATGGGATTCAGGGGTATAGTTCTGCAGTTCATTCTTTGTATATTGTATTGTGTGTTCATCACCCCAAGCCAAGTCGCCTTCCATCACCACTGACATTTATCGATGTCTTTCTTGTATACTAAAGCCCAAGAATGCTGATCTTCACTGCATAGTGGTGAGGGCAATCCTTTACAATGGTCTCACTTGTAGTAACAGTTTTAAGTTCCTAAAAGAGAATGCTTATTTAGATTTTGGAGTTAATAAAAGTCACCTTCCTTATAAGCATGCCTAGTAAGTATAAGACCAAGCTCTTATTGTTTTTCTTAATGGAACAATTTAGAAAGCTCTATAGAGATTTACTTTTTAGGCTGATGCTCTAAAGAATTTAAAGTTGCTTTGCTTAGCAGGTGTGGCTCAGTGGTTGAGCTTTGACTTATGAACCACAGGCCACCTGCCCAGCCTGTGGGCTCATCCCCAGTAGAGGGCATGCAGCAGGCAGCTGATCAGTGATTCTCATAATTGATGTTTCTATTCCTCATTTCCTCTCTGAAATCAATAAAAATAATAATTAAAAAAAAAGAATTTAAAGTTGCTTTTGAACACACTACTACCAGATACCTAATGACCATTTCTTTAGTTTGAAATAAATTTGGGATATTTTTGGATGGTGTTCCTTTAGGATGTCATCCATTGTATACCAAGCTTTGATGGAAGTAGGTTCTGGACTTTCATATTTGGAAATACAAAGGAAAAAGAGAGTTATTTCCTTGAAGAGTGTTAGAAAATTTTAAAACACTCTTTAGTTAGAGAAAAGTGCTAGTTTTTTAGAACTTTGCTTTGATGGATTATCTCTTCATTTCTGATTCCCAGACTCTGTCAGTCAGCCAGCAGTGGACATCAGCTCACTACCACACCGGTCCAGGCAGTCCTTCCTATAGCAGTGCGCCATGCACAGGTGTTGTGTGCAACAGCCCAGAGATTGTCACAGTTGGAGAAGATGGTCGAATAAATCTCTTCAGAATTGATCACAAGGAAGCTGTGAGAACTATAGGTAAGAAAAATTGAGCATCCATCTTGTGCTAAGTAGGTACAGTGCTAGGCGTTTCGGGGATATAGAAATGTATAAAGCAGAATCTCTTTATGAGACCCACAGGTTGAGAACCGCTGCTATAGAGCTTAGGACCATCATAAAACACAGATATTTACATTTTGATTCATTAACAAGCAAAATTACAGTGATGAAGTAGCAATGAAAATAATTTTATGGTTGGGGTCATCACAACATGAGGAACTGTATTAAAGGGTCATGGCATTAGAAAGGTTGAAAACCACTGCTCTATGGGTTGTGCTCATAAATCAACATTTACCTGGTTTATGATCAGTTTTAGTTCTGAGAAGCACCGCTTGTTTAAGAACCGTTGCCTGGTGGCAGTTTGGAGGAGGGTGACCAAGTTTATAAGTATATGCTCTATTAATATGGCTTAAGCTTAAATACTGGAGGAGGAAGGAAAGGACCATATAACAGTTAGGAAGGACTTCACGGAGATGAGAATTAGTTGATGAGGAAAGATGAAATTGAGTCAGCAGAATAAGACTGTACATTTTTTATAGAAATTAAGCTGCCCTTTTTAAAATTTCACTAGACCTATGTAGTATTTCAACAAAAAATGCTATTTTAAAAAGAGAAAAATAGTAAATTTTAAAAAGGACATGATTTAAGATTTTCATGGCACAGGGTGACCCATTAACACACACTGCTGTTTTCTTAATTTGTAGACAATGCAGATAGCAGTACACTGCATGCTGTGACCTTCCTTCGAACTCCTGAGATTCTTACAGTAAATTCAATTGGACAATTAAAAATATGGGATTTCAGACAACAAGGAAATGAGCCCTCTCAAATATTATCACTGTAAGTTTTGATTTATAGTTACAAATTAGTGTAATGCAAAATTAATTTGTTCAATCATTTATAGCAATTGATTTTAAACTATATTGCATTTTAAGAGAACAATCTCTATTTAAATTTGATAAAACAAGTATAATTTGATGGATTTGATGCTGCCATGCTGCATTTAGTAAGTATTTGGTATCTTGATTCAGAGTCTTTATCTCCTTGAAGTTTATTATTTAATGGGGAATTTATTTTTGCTCATCAAATGATTTTATTAATAGTGAGTATAGCCCTAACTGGTTTGGCTCAGTGGTAGAATGTTGGCCTGCAGACTGAAGAGTCCCAGGTTCTATTCCTGTCAAGGGCATGTACGTTGTTTGCGGGGACATCCCCAGTAGGAAGTGTGCAGGAGGCAGCTGATAGATGTTTCTGACTCTATCCTTCTTCCTTCCTCTCTGTAAAAAAATCAATAAAATATTAAATAGTGACTATAATACTCTAGCTATGATTGGGAGGAAAATAAAATCCCAGGTTTTTATTTTCTCTTAATCTTCACCTGAGGATATGTATTTTATTCATTTTGGAGAGAGGGGAAGAGAGAGAGAGAAATGAACATCAATGTGAGAGAAAAACACCAATCAGTTGCCTCCCATACTCACCCTGACCCAAGGATTGAACCCACAATTGTGCCCTGACTGGGAATCAAACTTGATACTGTTTAGTGTATAAGAAGACTTCAACCAACTGCACCACACAGGCCTCTGTTATAATGTTTTTTAAAAGCCAAGAAATGGAAATGTGTTTTGCATATCATTCCATCAGATTATCTTGCTCCCTATGCCTCTCAAATTGAAGAGATAGTAACTTGGGCCTTTTCACATCCTCTCCCTCAATTTCTAATATATATATACATATACATATGTATGTGTGTGTGTGTGTATATATATATATATATATATATATATATATATATATATATATATATGTATATGTATATATATATATATAATCATTCTTTTTTATTTTAGTTAATCCTCACCCGGGGATATTTTTCCTTTGATTTTTTTTTTTTAGAGAGTGGAAAAGAGGGGGAAAGACACAATTGGTTGCCTCCTGCACACATCCTGACCAGGGCCTAGGCCAGGGAGAAGCCTGCAACCAAGGTACATGCCCTTGATTAGAATCGAACCCAGAACCCTTTGATTGGCAGGCCGACCCTCTATCCATTGAGCCACATCAGCTAGGGCAGAAGTATATTTTAAATTGTATTTTTAGACATGATTCAAATTCAGCCAGCAGCTCTAGCCACAAAATTAGAATTTAGTTACTAGAATGAAACATGTTTCTTGGGTTATATACAAAGTAAGTGTCCTTTACAACATTTGATTTTATTGTATCTCCCGTCAAAGGACCGGTGACCGAGTGCCACTCCACTGTGTAGATAGACACCCCAATCAGCAGCATGTTGTAGCTACTGGTGGCCAGGATGGAATGCTGAGCATTTGGGATGTTAGACAAGGTACCATGCCTGTGTCTCTGCTGAAGGCTCATGAAGCTGAAAGTAAGTATCATGGAAATGCGTGAGTTTTTGTTGGGTGAGTTATATGACACACGGTAAACAGCTCTCTGTAATGGTACATATGGATTGTCTTGCATCATAGCTTTTGCTGAATTGTATAAATATGTAATAATTAACTTACCTCTTGTTATTTGACACTTAAGTTCTTTAATATGTTTCATTATTATATCCAAAACCACAGTGATTAGCCTGTTTTTGTTCATCTTTATGTACTTATGTTTATGATAATTTTTTTTAAAGTATGTTTTTTGTTTATTTTTTTTGTTAATCCTCACACAAGGTTATTTTTCCCATTGACTTTAGACAGAGTGAAAGGGAGGAAGAGAGACATAATGTTTGATTGTGGTAACTGTCAGAATGAAAATTCATGGTTTTTTAGGCTGAACAGAAACGTTGCTTTTAATCCTCACTCAAGGATATGTTTTATTGATTTTTAGAGAGAGGACGGGAGGGAGAGAGAGAAACTTCAATATGAGAGGGAAACATCAATCAGTTGGCTCCTTATGCACCCTGACTGGGAATCAAACCTGCAACCTTTTTGGTGTATGGACTGTGCTCCAGTCAACTGTATTAATACTTGAACGAAAGTACAAAAGGACAGACATCATACTACTATTGCAATTTCTTTTAATAAGTTTCACCTTATTATCTTGGGAAGATAAGTGACTTTTAAGATTATATTTAAGATAAAGCAAATAAAAGGATAGAAAAGTTTTTGTCTCTTCCATTTATCGTTGTGCCCAGGAAAATAAATGAATAAAAAGGAATAGGGTATGGCCTCACAGAGTCTGATGTTGGCTAACACAGTAGTAGTGGAATTACAAATTTTCATATCTCTTCTTACCAGTCCCGTTTTAACTGTTACTTAACTTACCAGGCCCTTATCACTTAGCCCCCTTTTAACTGTATTGTTAGGCAGTAAACATAAAGTGTAGTGTATTGTAATGTATTACCTGCGGATTGAGGGGTCCCAGGTTCGATTCCGGTTGGGGGCATCTACCTTGCTTGCAGGCACATCTCCAGTGTGGGATGTGTAGGAGGCAGCTGATTGATGTTCTCTCTCATTGATGTTTCTGACTTTCTGTCCCTCTCCCTTCCTCTCTGTGAAAAATCAATAAAATATATTAAAAAATTTTTTTTGCTTAAATGCTGCCTTTTTAAGGTCACCTGACCCAGAATCACAAAACCCTTGTCCACGGACGACCTGTTTTATCTGCGTGCTGCAGAGAACTTTGTAACGCTCCCTGGCCAGACATGGGCTCCCGGATGTCTATGGGCACACAACGTTCTCATAAAGCTTCGAGCTTGAGGAGTCCTCAGTCCCAAAGTGGCTTCTTAAAACCCTTCCATCTGAAACTGGACCCCAGATTCTGAGATAACTTCCAGGTTTCGGTTTGCTGGGGGCTAGTAGCTATTTCTGTGATACAGAAGAAAAGTGTTCAGAGTCCTGGCACACACCAAATGGGACTCTGCCTCTTTGAATTTCACTTGTATATTACTTTTATGGTCTTCTCTCTCAGTCTTTCCAGTAATATAACCTGCATACGTTAATGACACAGGAACTGAATTAAGAGAACCTAAACTAATTTTTAGAAAAATATTTTCAGAATTTTCCCATTGCCATACTTTTACATTTAAAAAAATCTAATAGGTCAGATGATGAGCACATATATTCATTTTTTGCTGGCCCAATACACGTGTAGATTTACTTGACTTTTTAAAAAAATATATTTTATTGATTTTTTTACAGAGAGGAAGGGAAAGGGATAGAGAATTAGAAACATCGATGAGAGAGAGACGTTAATCAGCCTCTTCCTGCACTGCCCCCACCCCCCCACTGGCAATGTGCCCACAACCAAGATACATGCCCCTGACCGGAATCGAACCTGGGACCCCCTCAGTCTGCAGCCCGACGCTCTATCCACTGAGCCAAACTGGTTTCGGCTACTTCTTTATCCTATCCATAGTATGAAGAGTTATAGTATGGCTTAATTCTAAAGCCTTTGGTTTTTTTCCCAGACTTGGGTTCGAAGGTGTGTGATGAAGATTAATGGAAGATGATGCCTATAAACAGGGCTTTGATGTTGGTTAAATCCGCAGAGCATAACCTTCCTGGTTCTTACCTTTCAGTGTGGGAAGTGCACTTTCACCCGTCCAACCCAGATCATCTGTTTACCTGCTCTGAAGACGGGTCGCTGTGGCACTGGGATGCCTCCACTGATGGACCTGAAAAATCGTCACTCTTTCACCAGGGTAAAGAGGTTTTTTTGTTTGTTTGTTTATATCCTCACTCAAGGATAGTTTTTTCCCCCATTGATTTTTACAGAGAGTAGAAGTAGGGGGCGGAGGGGAGGGGAGAGCAACATCACTGTGAAAGAGACACATACTATTTACTCAGCCACATTTTGAATAAATGAAATCTGTCTTTATTTGATTTGGCAAAAAGTTGCTAGGAAAGAAAATCTCAAATAATGGCTTAAACTGAAATATACTGCTTCACTTCTATATTAAATACGGAGCACTATTTAGAGATAAAAGTTTATAATCTAGTAGTGTTCAAAAATTCTGTTTTTAAGATAAATTACCTAAAATAAAGGGTAATAAAAAACTAAAGCAAGTTGACTATATTTTATTTTTTTCCTTATTCTATGTTTCTTCTGGCCATTTTGCTACATTTCTGACACTTTCCATTAAAGAATGAACGGAGAGACAGGGTCCACATAAATCTGCTTTGCCTACAGTTTGATATCCATATTATCCCATGGAAATTTGAGTTTTAATGTCACGGAATAGGCGTTCGGTAAAAAAGGGTGATGTGTAATCATGAATAATCAACCTGTTATCCTGAGAATTAAACAAGTTTAAGTCATTGCCTTTAAAATTTTAGATGTTTACTAATATACTAGTAAAATTAGTCTTGAAAGATTTCCCTCTCCCCCTGTTTTTTCTCCCAGGAGGAAGAAATAGTACGTTTTTGTCTCATAGCATCAGCAACCAGGCGAATGCTCACCAGTCTCTCATAAGCTCCTGGCTGAGCACGGATCCCGCGAGGGACCGGATTGAGATCACAAGCTTGCTTCCCAACAGGACTTTGTCTGTGAACAGCTTGGATGTTTTAGGTCCTTGTCTCGTTTGTGGAACTGATTCAGAAGCAATTTATGTTACTAGACAACTTTTTTCATGAAAATACTGTAATTATAGGATATCAGGTAAAAACATACAAATAATAGCCTTTCAAATTCCAGCTTCTATGCAAACGTTTATTACTGAAATATGTGAAATTTGTAGTGAGCTGTCATTAATGGCCACGCCCAGGTTTGGATTTTGTTAGTCGGCTATTCTTCTAACAGTTGCAAAATCTGTTCCTTGACGGATGGCATAAGAACGGAAACTTCCAGAAGGATGTCATCGTGTTGATGAATACACTGCCTTCAAACACTCTCCTGGACAGCTCATGGAGCTGCTCTTCATTTCTGATGTGAGCTGTCCAATCACCAATCACTCTTTTTATCAACAGTAGGTGGCATTAGCCAGTGTTCACGTTCATTCTTTTTATTGCAAATATTTTCTCCAACCCTTTCACATCTTATTTCTTTAATAATTTTTATAAACTTTTCCAGAAAGTATCCAATAGAACAAAAAACTGACAAATTTTTTTTAAAGGGGAAAATGTTTTGACGGGTTCCATTAATATATGTTTGAACAGAACTCTTATCAACTGCTTATACCCAACTGTATTTTTCTTGAAAAGAAAAAAGAAAGTACATTTTCCCTAAGGATTTTTGCTTTTGTTTAGTTTTATGGTGTAGTTGAAAATTGCCGAACTCGTCATTATGTATTAAAATATAATTTTTATTTTTTAAATAGAATTTGACATTGATAAGTGAGCCAACTTTGAAACTAAAATTTGGTAGGTAACATGTATGAGGTTAATGTGATAGTGTGGTAAGGGTAAAGAAATTTGCTGTCTTTATCCTATGTTAATGATGACCTTCCATAGTTTTTTAAGACAGTAGTATGACATTGTCTTTCCATAATGTGTTTGATTAAATGCATTATTGAAGTGTGTTCATGTACTTTATAATTCCAATAATAGTAATTATGGTAAAATTTTGCTTTTCTCAATATTTTCAAAACATTTTATGCTACCTTATCTCAGGGTTTTTTTTATTTTTGTTTCTTTGTCAGTATTTAAAAATGGAATATGTATATGAATCTGCTTTTTTATTTATATTTGGCTCAAAAATGTTTCATTCAAGATAATTAGTGACTGAATTCCAAAGAATTAGAAAGAAAATGTTGCTGATAGGAATTTTTAATCTGTTTATATTATTGCTGGGATCAATTTTTTAAAATTGTTATTACAAAAGTAATTCATTACAGGAAAACAAATTTTAACTATTTTAACCTCAATTAATAGTCTTTTATATTCCTTTTATTCATCAATGTATACAATTTGTTTTGTGAAAATGAAATACATATTTATAGATGCACATTCCCTACCAGTAAACACATGGCTTCAATCATAGAAACATAGCTATGAATTTTCCTTTGACTTTTTCTTTCCATGTGTATGAATGTCGTGCTGCAGCCTAAGCTACTTTGTCCCTCTTTACCCAATCAAGCACCCCCTCTTTACAGTTAGTAGGCTAACTTCCTTTAAAAAGAACAAAAACATATATATATATATATATATACACACACACATACATATACTTATATATGTGTGTGTATATATATATATATATATATATATATATATATAATAGATTTCAGAGAGGAAGGGAGAGGGATAAAAAGATAGAAATGATTCATAAGAGAGAATCATCGATCGATCGGCTGCTTCCTGACCACCTCCTACTAGAGATCAAGCCTGCAGCCTGGGTATGTGCCCTTGATCAGAATTGAACCCGGGATCTTTCAGTCTGCAGGCCAACGCTCTAGCCACTGAGCCAAACTAGCTAGGGCAGCAGGCTAACCTTGCTTGAGTCGAAGACCCTAGCTAGCTCTCTGGTGGCACATTTCCCATGCACAGTAAATGGTAGACTTGTTGTGCCCCTGCCTTTACCTGTATGACCTGCTGCTGTAAAGTTTGAAGGTTGCATACATGTTAGCACTCTTCTCAGTTTCCAGCAGCAACGTATACAATTTCACTGGGTCATTATAGTGAATGATGGCAGAGGGAAGGAAGGAGCCAGACGTCTAGGCTTAAAATATTAGCTGGGACTGGAAACGGTTTTAAATTTCAAGCTTTGCTTTGCTTGGACTGGAAACATCTTTAAGTTTCAAGCTTTGCTTTGACTTAAGGGTATTTATAACCATATGTAAAAGAGAGTACATTTGAATAGTGTTCCATTCGATACATTTAATAAGAAACAAGTTTTATGGAAGTCTACGTTAAACACTAATACATGAATTTGCTCTTTGTCACTTACTGCCTGTTCCTGGCATGAAACCATGAACTGGTTTTTTGGAGGGCTGCAGGATCTCAGCGGTGGGAGGCCTGTTAGGGCATCTCCAATCTACTCGAATCGTCCCTTCCACCGCTTTCCCAACAAATTCTCACCCGTGGGTCTGAAATCCTCTGTGCAGCCCTCACCATTTGGACAGCTCTGTTTGATCCAGCCATGATGGCAGGGTTTTAGTATGTGAGTGGTACTCAAAACGGTCCTCTAATAAAAGGAAGAATAATGATGTTGTGGGTTAATAAAATGATCATGTGAACCTGCTCTGAGACAGCCCATCACCAATCCATTTACTGAATCTGCATTATGTTGGGGTACTTTACCATAAGCATTCATTAAATAAATGACTTTTTCATATGCTGAATTGAAATAGGCTTCCGTGTGTCATCTTTCCTCAGGAGTCACAAAAACTTTAATGCTTCTCATATGCAAGTAGCTATATATTATAACTACTTTAGGGTGAAACTTCTTAATCTACCCCTTCATTGGTTTGTTGAGGGCAAGGTTCCCATCCCAGCCTTTTTTGTCCTAGTTGGCTAGATCCTGCTTACTCTTCTGAACTCCTTTTAGGTGTCATTTTCTCAAGAAAGCCTTCCCCGACCTGACAATGTGGGCTAAATTGTACTCTGTTTCTAAAGCCCATTGTGCAGGGCTGACCTGGTGCTTAGAGAAGTGTGTTAAGCAGCCTTTCTCCCTCTACTCGGCCACAAGCTTAACGAGCAGAGCCCATGTCTGGGTGTTATATTGACAATATTTAATATTATGTCTGGCCCGTGGTAAGCACTGCATCGGTGCAAACTGAACTAAATCCTAATCTTGTCCTTTTTTAAAAAAAAATGCTCCCATTTTCCAAAGGCCAGCTTTAAAGTGAGACTTCTAGAATGAATACTTTTCCAGGGAGTGTCGCCTCACTTGAGAATATGATAGAAATCTTAACCTGATTTGGGGCACAGTGCTCTTTTGTAATGCTGTGCGAGTTTATCTGAATAATTCTGACGTTTGCTCAAATAGACTGCTGACTATTGAATTTAAACCCTTCAGTTTTTACACAGGATATGCGTAAGCCATACTTCCCATATTGAATTTAATGCAGGTGTTTTTTTGTTTGTTTTTAATATATTTTATTGATTTTTCACAGAGAGGAAGGGAAAGGATAGAAAGTCAGAAACATCGATGAGAGAGAGGCATCGATCAGCCGCCTCCTGCACACCCCACACTGGAGATGTGCCCGCAAGCAAGATACATGCCCCCGACCGGAATCGAACCTGGAATCTTTCAGTCCGCAGGCCGACGCTCTATCCACTGAACCAAACCGGTTTCGGCAATGCAGGTGGTTTTGATCCTTGCTATGGGTCCATTTGTGTTCTAAGAAGACAAATTGAATTTCAATATAGGAAAGCATTAACAATCCCTCGGAATCTTTTCTTGAGAAACAAATCATTTTCAGAATTGCCCAGCATGCTTTCTGTACTCTCATCCCATTAGTTAGGAAATAGGTTAAATGGACTGAAGTGCTTCGTTCCACTCCTAGAGTCCTCTCAATCATCGGTGGTGACACATGAATCAGCGGCAGTTGGTTACAGTCACTGAAACATTGATAAACCAACCTAATTTGTTGCCATTCTGCCCCATTTCTCTTGTTGACAGGACTATTTTGAGAAAACGTCTCTGCTATAGCTATCCTATCAAAAATTGGCATAATTGAAACACTCCTTGTCCTTGGTGAATTACACTTGTTTCAGAGTACTGTGGAAATAATCCTTTTAAGAATGGATTATCCATTCTAGAATCTTATCCAAGAAGTGTGTAAGTTCACTATTACATAGTTTGTATCATTTAAGCTTATGGTTTCAGTGTGCTGTCTCGCTCAATGAAGTAGATGGCCGGAAGCAATAGCAGTGCTCTTATTTTACAGATCAGAAACCTAGGGAGCTCCAAACTGTGGCATGCAACTGTTTAAACTTTCATTGGCATCATTCTAAACCTTGACTAATATTTATTTTTTTTAATATATTTTATTGATTTTTTTTACAGAGAGGAACGGAGAGAGACAGAAAGTCAGAAACATCGATGAGAGAGAGACATCGATCAGCCACCTCCTGCACGCCCCACAGTGGAGATGTGCCCACAACCAACGTACATGTCCCCCAACTGGAATCGAACCTGGGACCTCCCAGTCCACAAGCTGACGCTCTATCCACTGAGCCAAACCAGTCTCGGCTAAACCATGACTAATATTTAGTGGCAATGTAGAACAACTATCAGCTACATCCTGAACTGCAGGCATCTTAGCATCAAAGTAATTTCCAACATTTCACTAAAAGAGAGGTGTATATAGAGGGAAGAAGCCATGGAGGGACATGTTTGGTGAAAAAGGAGACAGACTAGAATCTAGCTGATCACATAAAATTTTTTAATCAAAAAATAAACTAATGTTCAATTCTAAAGGGTCATTACAATTTAGGGGGACAGTAGCTGTCTAGGTTAACAAAGTCCCCAGAAATGAATTCACTGTCAAAACAATTCTTTGTGCAGTCAATAGATGTATGAAGCTAAAGTGGAATTAATATTAGATTCTAAAATAAAAGCCATAACAAATTCCAACAGTTTTTACCCCTACACATAGTATGGAATGAACTTAAATTTAAAAATTTCTGCCAGAGAGGTCATACAAGCCATGATACTCTCATAGCAATGGGCACACTCAGACCCCAGATTTGGTTTTTTATTTTTTTATTTTACTTTATTGACTTTTTACAGAGAGGAAGGGAGAGGGATAGAGAGTTAGAAACACTGATAAGAGAGAAACATTGACCAGCAGCCTCTTGCACACCCCCTACTGGGGATGTGCTCGCAGTCAAAGTACATGCCCTTGACTGGAATTGAACCTGGGACCTTTCAATCCACAGGCCAACACTCCATCCACTGAGCCAAACCGGTTTCAGCTTGATTTGGTTTCTAATACCATTTTCCAATAAAAGGGACTAAGGCTACTTGGAGGGTTTGGAAATAATACAAGTTAGTTTGCAGCACCTGTGGTGCCAGAAAGTAAAGAAATTCTAAAATAACAATAATGGGAGTAGGTCAAAGGGACACAGAAACCAACAGAAAAAGTCCCCAATAGCCAAAAAATTGCTCAACAAAATACCCAAAATATAAAATATTTATGCGTCCATAATACTATAAGTAAGTGCTTGAATAAACAATGGGGGAGAAGAGACCAATCTGATCAGAATTCCAAATAATTTATACAGATTCTCTGCCCTCAAGGAGGCTGCTCATAATCTAGAGCCTTCCTGGAAGGCTGAATTCTGAGGAAGTCTGATGCTCTCAGGACCACAGCTGGTCTCCAGACTTCTCCCATGCCCAGTTCCTACATTCATCCAAATATGAAATTCGGCCCCTGACTATTAAAAAATGAAAAATAAAATCGCCACTTCCATGAAGCATTGAAACCACTGGCTGGACCAAGGATTCTCCATTACAGCAATGCAAAGACCTTCCAATGAAGGCAGCTGTTGCCACTCACAGACATCCAGCATCCCTTGTAAGCATTTTCCCGGTCTTTCACCTTCACCCCCACGCCCACCTGCAGGCTCAGCCACTTTTAATCTTTTTAAAAAATATATATATCTTACTGATTTTTTACAGAGAGGAAGGAAGGGAGAGGGATAGAGTCAGAAACATCTATGAGAGAGAGATATTGATCAGCTGCCTCCTGCATGCCCCCTACTGGGGATGTGCCTGCAACCAAGGTACATACCCTTGACCGGAATCGAATCTGGGACTTTTCAGACCGCAGGCCTGAGCCAAACCGGATTCGGCCACTTTTAATCTTACAGGTTCTCTCCGGATCACTCTGTTCCCTGCTTTTCTGTCCCCCTACTTCATAGCAGTCAATCCCCTAGTCTTAGAGCAATTCACCTGGCTCCGTGAATTATTGAGGAATTTTCCCAAGGACAGTGGTCTATGGAGATACTTGTCTTTATGCTCAGAGAGAATTGAGAAAGTTGAGAAGTTCCATGAGCTGATGACCGGTGACACAAACTGTGCATAGTACACTCTTCCAAACGCAGGCAGGCCCGTGAACATAGATCCATCTAATGGGGAGGCTGAAAGGGACCCAGAGATTATTTCGTCCTCCAGGAGAAGAAAGTAGAAACTAGGATTATTGAGTGACCTCCTGGGGTCAATTCCTCTGCCTTGTACAAACTCTGTGTTTGTGAAACACTGATTTTCTTTCCTTTTTAAAAATATATTTTCGTTTAATTCAGAGAGGAAAGGAGAGAGAGAAACGTCAATGATGAAATCATGTATCGGCTGTCTCCTGCACACCCCCTACTGGGGATCTTGTGTCCCTGACTGGAATTGCAGGGAGACCCTTCAGTTTGAAGACCAGCGCTCTATCCACTGAGCCAAACTGGCTTTGGCTGGAACCTTGATTTTTCAACCAAGTGCTCTTAGAAAGTCATCTTTTAATATAATCTCTTCTTTTCACATTTGAATATTTTGGATACAATAGCCAGTAACACCAGAAAAATAAGTCTTATTTAAAAAAAATTATTGATTTCAGAGGAAGAGAGATGAAGAGACAGATAGAAACATCAATGATGAGAGCAAATCATTGATCAGCCGCCTCCTGCAAGCCCCCTACTGGGGATCCAGCCCAAAACCTGGCATCTGCCCTTGGCCAGAATAGAACCTGGGACCCTTTAGTACATAGGTTGATGCTCTACCTACTGAGCCAAACCGGCTAGGGCAAGGTCTTAATGTAAAAAGATATATTTTTTGGGTAAACTCTAGTAAAAAAAAAAAAAATGATGAAAGGGAATTTAAAAACACCAACTTGCATACATTTCCAAGAGACAGAACTGGCAAAGGCGGTTCTACCATCGGATACTTTCCAACATATGCCCAGTGATTCCCTCCCAAATTCCCAACTGAGCAGCAAATAAAACCTCACAGTCATTGTTATCCCAATTACGGCAATAAAGACTTTCCTGCTGATCGGGTTGACCTAAAAATCTCGAAACTCTGTTCATCTTTCTGGGTTCAAGAATATACTTTTAGCCGAGACCGTATTGGCTCAGTGGATAGAGCATCGGCTTGCGGACTGAAAGGTCCCAGGTTCGATTCCGGTCGGGGGCATGTACCTTGGTTGCGGGCACATCTCCACTGTGGGGCGTGCAGGAGGCAGCTGATCAATGTCTCTCTCTCATCGATGTTTCTGACTCTCTATCCCTCTCCCTTCCTCTCTGTAAAAAAAATCAATAAAATATATATTTTTTAAAAAAGCTGGATATGTCTGGCCCCTGATTGGGAACTGAACCTGCCATCTTAAAAAAAAAAAAAAAAAAATATATATATATATATATATATATATATACACACATACACACACACACACACACACACATACATACATACTTTTGGAAAATACTTAAATTCACGCATTTACTGGGGAAACGAGAGCTAAAAAAAATAAAAAAGCAAAAAACTATTTTATTCCAAAAAAGCCTCTAAAAACCCGGAATCCTCATGTCCACGGCGAGGTTTCAGCTCCTGGAGATGCGCGTCTCTATCCTGCACTCGCCCTGGGGAAGGAGCTCCGCTGCGGGAAGGAGCGGGAGGCTGAGGTCCACGCGTGGAGCTCGGGGCCCCGGGGCGCGTCACCTGCGCGGCGCGGGGCGGGGGCGGCGCGGGGCTACGCGGGCCGCCCAGCAGGGGAGCGGGCGGAGGAGGGCGGAGGGCGAGCGCGAGGCCGCGGGCGGCGCTCTCTGCCGGCGGCCGCGCGGGCAGAAGCCCCCAGTCCTCGGCCCCCGC
>PVJN01045638.1:0-16847 GCA_004026805.1 Lasiurus borealis
CTTATTTGGCAGGGTGGGTGCAGTGGGAAGACTCAACTTAGCATTTCCTTTTTTTCTTGAAACTTATTAAAGTCCTTAGGAGCCAAACATTTAGCTTCACTTGAAATAAAGATTGTAATACCAAGTAAGTGTTGTTGGCCCTTCAGGGATTTTCTTGAAGTCTGCAGAAAATCATCCTGATAGCACCTGAAGGATCAGGAGGGGATAGTTCAATTACAGTCGGGAAGTGCTGCAAAGAAGATCTGCACATAATTCTCACAGTGCTCATTACCTCTGGCTTTCTGCCTTAGCAACTGCCATGTACTACATCAAGCGTGTAAATGTTCTATGCAGAATGCTTTTTGTCACAGCCTTTGAGCCCGCTGGGCACAGGCAAGGCTAAGAGAAAGTTAGCATAAGACATTTGGGACACAGTTTCCTAACTTTTCAAAATATTGAGAAGATAATCGTGAAATGTCTGATGAATAAGAATATATATTTGTACTACATAATAATTAGTTTGTTAAATCGTATAATGATTTTGTGAAAGATATAAAAACTGTTAGCATCTTCATTTGGGTTTGTTTGGTGGATTGTTTTCTAGTATATGCTTTAAGAATTCATTCAGTGTCAACCATCAAGATAGGCCTATGTATCCTAATTCCTCTAATCTGTTATGCTTTCTTGAAGTCATATAAGGTCTGGGCTTTGTTCTGTTAAATTCTGTTTTGGGTTTAGTCTCCTATCATTCATAAATCATTCCACAGGAATTTATTAAGCTCCTACTGTATGCTAGGCACCAAGTGTACATAGGTATGTACTCCCTGCCTTTCCATAGGTTACAATCTGTGGAGAGACCAATAATAAGCAAATAAATATGCAACTGCAAATTGTGAGACTTGCTTAGAAGGAAACTAGTAGGGAGCAGTTGACAGTCAAACAGACGGGGCCTCTCTGGGGTGACTTTTAAGGTGTGCAAGGTGAGAAGTGCCCAGAGCTTTCCAGGAAGGAGGAGCAGTAGGATATGCTCAAGGATTTCTGGGCGTTCCCAGACCCACTGGAGGCCCCGTGGCTGAGGCAGAGCAGGTAGGGGCCAGTGTGGGAGCCATGTTGGAGAGGAGGTAGGGCCAGATCTTGCAAGGCTTTCTTTGCATTTTCTGAAGTGCAGTGAGAAGCGTATGAAAAGTTGTAAGCAGGGGAGTGACATGTGTTTAAATAACCCCTCTCTAATTGCTCTGGTCTAAAATGGAATGAATATTGCTAATATTGGAACCAGGAAGACAAGAAGGAAGCATTTGCAATTGGCCATGCTATTGGAGTAGTTCTCTTTGTTTACTTCAGGAAAAGCTATAAATGCAGATAGAGAATAAATCCAAGGGCAAGTAAGCACAGTGCTACTAACCAAACTTTGTATAATATTTATAACTATGTCTAATTACTTAATTTCCCTGAGCATTAGTTTTTCTGAAGAAATTTGCTGACCTTGAAGAGTTATATTAAGGATTAAATGACAACCTTAATGAGTGAGAGGCATCTAATACCATGCTTGGCACAGAGTAGGTATTCAATAAATTATATTGTTATTATCGTTTTCCATAAAGTAGTACCTTCTTATGACCCACATAATCTCCATATCAAAAAGTTGTCAATATCTTTATTTATAAACTTGCTAAGACAAAAACTACCTTGTTCAAGTGGGTGGTCCCTATCATCTTACTTATTTTTTCTTTTATATCTTAGAATACAGACTGATTTTGTAAGAAAATTAATAATACATTAAGTATATGAAAATCAATCAAATCTTTAAAAATTAAAAGTATGTTTAATGCTATCCTGGTAATAGTTTTTTTCTGATTTTTTGTTTTTGTTTTTCTGGCTAGGTGTAGGACACATTTTATATTGCCATCTTTGTATATACACAAGTGAAGAGAGAAAATATTTCAAATGCAAATTAGAATTTTATTTAAAAGTATGCTTTCAATTTTAATTGTATGCTAAATTTAAATTATATTTTATCAGTCAATATTTATCATTTAAAATAGTATATTTGAATTTTACATTATGAAATCAATTAAATATTAAGAGCCAAGTTCAACTAATATTTTCACTCACTAAATTTATAATTAAGATATTGGTGTGTCCTCAGCAAATGATTATCCTTCACAACAGAAAAATATAAATCATATTTTCATTAGTGTTCTCCATATTCTAAGTGTTTAATCCATGCTCAGTTTTTAGCTATATGAAAAACAAGGAATTTGATTTCAGGGGAGAAAGAAAGTGAAATTTTGGATTTGGGATTATTAGGTCAGAAATAGCTTGAAGGGCATCTGGAAAGCACTTCCTTAAGACCTGTGACTCAATCATGAGAGAGAGAGAGAGAGAGAGAGAGAGAGAGAGAGAGAGAGAGAGAGAGAGAGAGGTAGTCAGCCTACAGCTACACAGGACCCTATCCTGACAATATTCATGGTTGGGCATATGTTTGAATCTAGTGCCAATTATAGAACCCTCTATAAAGGAATATGTTATTAGATTAATAGAATGTAAGTCAGATAGAATGAAAATCCTACAAATACAGCTATAGCCAGAAAAAATCTGGATTAAAATATTGTTGGTGAACAGTCAGTTAAGTAGGTTCTAGTTCCATTCCTCAGCACTAGCATCCCCCCCCCTTTTTTTAATATATTTTATTGATTTTTTACAGAGAGGAAAGGAGAGGGACAGAGAGTTAGAAACATTGATGAGAGAGAAACATCGATCCGCTGCCTCCTGCACACCCCCTACTGGGGATGTGCCCACAACCAAGGTACATACCCTTGACCGGAATCGAACCTGGGACCTTTCAGTCTGCAGGCCGATGCTCTATCCACTGAGCCAAACCGGTTTCAGCTAGCATCTCTTCTTAAAGAAGAATCATCTTAATCATATTGACTTGTGGATAAGTATGCCTCGGGTTGGCTATAGAATTCCCTTTTGCACTGAATGTGAGTAAAGTGTGGAATCAACAAGGACAGAATAAAATAAATACAGCTTGGTTCAATCTTTCTTGGAAAACAAGTTTGAAAATGTGGCACATACATCTTAATTATAAATTTAATGAGTGATAATTGTCAAAACCTGGAAGCAACCAAGATGTCTTTTTATAAGTGAATTAATAAACTTTAATACATCCAGAAAATAAATAGTAGTCAGTGCTTAAGAAAAAAAAAGTGAGCTATCAAACCATGAAAAAACATGTAAAAAACTTAAATGCGTATTGCTAAGTGAAGCCAGTCTGAAAAAGCTATAAACTGTTTAATTCCAACATTATGGCATTCTGCGAAAAGTAAGATTATGGAGATAGTGATGAGACTAGTGATTGCCAGGGTTAGGGAGTAGGCAGAGCACTGAGGATTTTTAGGGAGTGAAACTACTCGTATGATACTATAACAACGGATATATGATATTATACATTTGTTCAAACCCATAAAATATACACCAGGAATGGAACCCTAAGTTAAACTGTGGTCTTTAGGTCATTGTGATATGTCAGTGTTGGTTCATCAATTGTAACAAATGTGCCTCTCCGGTAGGTGAGTGTTGATAACAGAGGAGGCTTTGCATGTGTGAAAGCAGGGTATTCGGGAAATCTCTCAACCTTCTACTCAGTTTTGCTGAGAAAGGCTTTTTATAAATAGTGTCTTATTATTGGGTAATTGTTAATTTTGTTGCATTCTTACTTTGCGTCAGGCACAGTTATACACCTGGTCACATTTAATCCTGAACAAAACTCCTAGTAGTACTACTATTATCATTATTCCCACTTTATAGAGAAGGATATCAGGCTAAACTTGACAAAGGTCGAAATAGACAGATCCTACACTTGTCATTATACCAGGCTGTGTCAGGCCACAGATGCTCACTAAAGGCACTGCTTTGTCACAGGGACATTGTAACATGCGAGCATGAGTAAGAACTGTGACAGGGAAAACAGAAATTTTGAATGAAGCTATTTATAAATAAGTTGTAAAGATCATATAGACTGCCACCAAGCGAGAGATCCAGGGAAAATCTTAGCACCGGGAAACGTGTGTGTGTGTGTGTGTGTGTGTGTGTGTGTGTGTGTGTGTGTGATAATGTTTGTGATTACTTTTGTCAAAGGGAAAGAAAATACAGTCAAAAATCTTCTAGTGGCAAAAATTTAAATAGATTTTAAAGATTTATGCTCTGAGTAGGGGGGGAAAAAACTGTTCTTCATTATGCCCAAAATAAAGTAAAATATGACTTTTTCACTTTTTAGTGATGTATATTAGTAGGCTCTACCCCACACTGTGCCCTCACAGGGCATGTACAAAGGGAAAACTGAATTCATTAATAACGTAAGGACGCCCACATCTGGTTGATCCTCCCAGGTGAATGAAACCAAAGCCTGATTTAACAGATGGACACTGCACTGCTTCCTGATGGTAAAATCGCCAGATGTTTAGAGATTCCACAAGTACAAAGGCAGAAGGAAGTGCGTTAATGATGAAGTTTCTGGCACACCTTTGAATTTCTTTTCACACTACATTTTCTTGCACGTCAGGTACATGTGCACGAGTTGTGCCATTATTTGAGTTTAATTAAAATGGAATTTTACTCTAAAATATTTTATTCTAAAAATAAGGAGCAAGGGAAATGTTATTATATATTATTACCGGGCTATACCAATCATTATTCAAAGCTTGAAAAATATCTATTGTTTTGTTTCCCATTGATTTTCTTTTGCAAAAGCCCTTGACATGGCTTGGGCCCGTAATACCAGCCTTTGTGGAATGACTTGCACAGTCCTCCCTGGCTCTGCATCCTTGGCTGTGCAGGGGAGTCTCTGGCAGAAGGATCACTGCAGGTTTGCTCCAACGCTTTACTAAGCTGTAGCCATTGTTTTTAAGCCTCCTATCCTAAAAAAAAAATGTTGGGCCCACTTTCATTCATGAAGGGGAAAGTGTGGAAGCTTTGATGCTGGGGAACTGGTTGGAGGACTTTGGTGCCAGTAGGGCTGTAGGAGGAAGATTGTTCCATACGGGTAAGAGTGTAAGAGCGATAGCTGTTCAGAGAGTAAAACCTGGGTTCCAGTGCTGGCACCAGCATTTACTAACTACGTAGCCTGTCCTTGGACCAGTTACTTAACCTCTCTATGTCTTGGTTCTGTTTTCTCTTCTGTGCAATAGGGAGCCTCATGCATACCTCATAGGACTGAATTGGTAATTAAATGAGGTAAGGGGTAGAAATGTACTTTGCATGTTGCCTGGTACAGCGTTAAGTCCTTTAAAAAAAAGAAGAAGAAGAAATCAAGATTTAAAGAAAACTGTGCATCGTGGATTTCCTTGTACACTGCCTCAGATAACTACACAGTCTCCCTTCCTTTGTCCTCAGGATTTCCATTTTGATGTCTGGGATGAACTAGCTTCTGCTTATTTGTTCCAAACCTGTCTTGATCACTCCAGTAATCAAAGTTCTGGGCCCTATGTACAGTGTAGTAAATATGGACAACAATATTGTATCGTAATCACCAAACTTTCTGAGATTAGATCTTAATTATCCCCCCCCAAAAAAAAAAAGAAACAATAATTATGTGAGGTGATAGAGGGGCTAACTATCACTACAATAGCAATTCTATTGCAATATATAACTGTATTAAATCAATTTGTCATACATTTATACTATGTTATATATCAAATATATTACATTCATTCGTTCATTAACTAGTTAATTAATTAATTAATCAGGGTTTTGGATTTTCATTGAATGGAGCTTCCTGTTTCAGAACTGAGAGCAGCCCAAGGGGCCCACCGAGCACAGCTCTCTTGTCTCAGTTTCTTTTAAATATTAAGAAATTTGGCCCTCTGAGTCCCATCTGAATACAGAGAGAAGTGACCACACACACACACACACACACACACACACACACACACACACGTTACTTTCTCCAAGAGTCTTTTTCATGTTCTTTCAATGGGGTGAAGCTGCCCAAGGTTTAAGTGTTGTGCTACCAACTGATGGAAGAGAGACACACCCTGAAAAAGTAAGGCCGAAGTTCCATTTTTCCTAGTCTTTCTCAAACTACCTGCTGGGTGACTGTTTAATTGGTGGGCAAACAGTGATTCCCAGAGTCACTAGCTTTCACGAGGATATAGTTCCTAATGTTTTTTCCCAGCAATATATACAACTATTTCCTACTGTTAAGTAGCAGGCTAATCTGAATATTAACTATCTGCCAATTTCAACACACCTCTCCTATAAACATTTCCTTCCTGGGTAGGGAGGGAGCTCAAATGATGTGGTCCCGGGTAGTTCTTTAACTTTCTTTTTTATGATTGGTGCAGAGCATCTGATTATTTCCAGGTGTTTCAGAGTTTCTCAGGGTCTCCTTCTTGTTTCTCCCCGCTTTGAGCTCCTTTGGCAATGAATGTGACCATGAGTGCACAGCTATAAAGGATGTGTTCACCACTTCCCTCTTATGTCTGTCTCTTTATTTAACCACAGGTTCACTGTCTGTATCCATGTTAATTCCCCGAGGTATTCACACAGCATTTGTGTTGACTGCCTTAATTTTGATCTTCTCTAATCATTCCCTGCCAGATGGTAGTTAAAGTTTAATGGCCCCTGTAAAAATAGTTCCCTTTCTTCTTTCATCAGTCATGTGTGTTTACTTAGCTAACTGCTGGATGTTCAGAGTGAACACAAAGTGACCACCAACAAAATGAATTCAACAAACACATTGGCTTAATACTTTTCATGGTAGCTAAAGATGTTGCCTGCCATTACCCACTCAGCCATTATCCTTACCTTTTATCGTCTTTCCTTTCTATTTTGTTAGTTTTCTTTCCTTTTTATCTCCCTTTTTGGGTTGTTTGGTGGAAAACCACAAGACCGTTAGGCCTGGCAGCCGTCAATTAAAGCGTGTGGATATGTCCGGATACAATAGCATTGAAATGCTAAATAAATGCCATTTGACATATCTGTAGAGCTTTCCTTGCCACGCCCCTAAGATGTGTGGGTAAGCATCATTCTTTATGTTTCAGATTAGCTAGCTAACTCTCAGCAGGCCACACAAGAGGGATAGAAAGTTGGCATTTTAAAGGAACAAAATGAAGAAGCAGATAGTTATAACAAATTCCTCTCTCAATAAATAGTATGCCCTTTGTGCCTTTAGTACATCTTACCATCTTTTCTAAGCTAGCTAGCTCAGAAATAGCAGCTAAATAAGGACTGTATTATATGCCATTTTACAGATGAGGTAACTGAGATGAATCATATTGCATGGCTCTTGCCAGGCCACACACACATCACTAGAAGTATCCTGTCACTTCGATTTACAGTCAATTTATTAAAATATGTAGGAGCTATTTAAAAATAAATAAAACTAACCAAACAAAAGATTAGCAACATTTTTAGAGCAAGCATTCTGGGTGACTTTATACACACATACCACTTAAAACCTATAAAACATAGGAGTCCAAGGCAGGGGTCTGCAAACTCCAGCCCCAAGGCCAAATTCAGCATGCTGCCTGTTTTGTAAATAATGTTTTATTGGAACATAGTCACTCTCATTCTTTCACATATTGTTTATGGCTGTTTTCACACTACAATAGCATTGTTGAGTTGTTTTAACAGAGACTATATGACTGCAAAGCCTAAAATATTTACTGTCAAGCCTTTTCAGAAAGAGTTTGCCAACCCTGCTCTAAGCCTTTGAATTACAGCATTGCATAAATAATTAATTAATTCCTTCTTATGGTTCAGGAATGCTATTAGGTGTTGTAACTGAACGCTGTTTAAAATGATGTTGATTTTAAATGGCATTTCAAAGGATTCTAAAATCTTCTAAAATTTCCATCTCCATGGTCCTGACCACCTTGACGAGTTAAGAAACTACAAATATTCAACAACTTCTTGGTCATTTGGGAAGCAGTTGATGGCCACTATACATTCTGTCTTTGGTAGTAATTAGAATGTAGGCAAAAGATATCCCAACTAACTATTAATCAGGGGCCGGGAAATGTGTTCTATTTGGCCAGTTTTGCAAATTTGGGGCAAGAACCGTAACCCCACTGGGCTTTTGTTTCTTCATCTATGAATGGATGCTGTGTATGAAATAATCTCTAGCATCCCTTGTAGCACTAATGTTGCATTGTCCATGTTCTTCCCAAAATGCAGGTAGCTCCTTCTCCCCTCCATTCCAATGCCAAAAGAAAAGTTTCTAGGCTCTTGTGGGAATATAATTAGTCCCATTTTTTAAACAGCCCCTGCAGGCAGATTTTAAATCTAGGTAACTTTGACTTGAATCTCCTTGAAAGAGAGATGATACTCCAGAATGAAGAGCATTAAGTACTCTCATGCCAAACACCTTATCTATAGCTTTAAAAACAGAAGACTTGTACCCTTTACACAGGAATAAGTATATCCAGACCCAGAAAAATAAGGCATCAACTTTCCACAAAAATTTTGAAGGATCAATTAAGAAATTTAACTAATTAATTTAAAGCTTCTTTTTATATTAAAACAAATAAAGCCATTGTGGTGTAACCTGCAAAAATTGGCATGAATTTTAAAAGTAAAATGCAGCCCTTCAAGGAAATTTTGTACATGAGGAAGGATCCCTGATTTTACACTAGAGACTTCCTCATCCCTTGTCCCCTCACACAAAGGTCTGTTCACTGTTCCTGGTCACCGAGGAACTATAAGGGAAAAGTTAAAGAAGCAGTGCCTTGATAAAAGTGGGTTCTCAGCTTCCAATGTGAAGAATATCTCCTACACCTTTGAGTCACTGCACCAGGATTTATTTTCAGACTTATTACTGTATCTGAAAACTTCTGACTAGCTCTGAGAAGTTTATTTCAACAATATGTGTGTAAGAGAACATTCAGACTGGCTCAGATTTATAAATTCCCAGAAGTGTGTGTATGTTGTCTTGATGTTTCAATAAATTACTGTGGGTAGAATTCAAGCATCATATATCAACCAAATTATCTCCAAGTTCCCTTCCCAGCAAGGGAAGCAGTGGGTGAAGAATGGAGTGGGAATAAACCAGAAGGTTCTGCCACTAACTCATGGTGTGAACCCTAATCAAGTTTAACAACTTTGGGCTGTGGTTTCTTTATTTGTGAGTGAGAGGTTAGAAATAGAGGCAGGCTGACATATGTCAAATGTGAAATTCTTAGTAAGTTACAATTGCCATAAAAATGTTGTTTGTATTAGTTCTACTCACTATCCTGTGTCTAGCATAGGATACTACTAATCTCTTATTTTAGTAATGAGAGTAATAAACACCATAAACAATGCAGGGATCAGAAGAAAAATTTAGAACACAGTAAGTGAAAAAACAATGGGAAAGGGGTGATTACATATCTAAAGAACTACCTTAATGAGACTCAAAAATAATAAGGCTTAAGAAACAAAGAAGTTTATTTCTCAGGTAACAGTCACAGGTGGGCAGCTCTGTACCACACAGCCATTCAGAGACTGATGACAGATCTCCCTCTTCCACATGTGGCTTCCAAGGCCATTGGTTGTTGCCATTTCAGCCACAAGGAAGGCAGAAGCCAGGAAGTCCAGAGCCAGAGATTCATGAGAAGCAAGATATTCTTCTCATTTCTATCTGCCTTCCTTTGGCAAGAGTTTAGCCACACACATACCTAGCTACCTGGGGGACTGAGAAATGGGAGACCTCATCTTAGCCACAGCTTCATTATTATGGAAGAAGAAGAGAATAGATTTGGGAGACCAGATAATCCTTATGATCACTGGAATTAAAGGGAGTTAAAAAGGCAAGTTAGTCAAGTTAGTCTGTTACTTAATGTATAAAAGGTATATACATATATGAAATACTCAGATATAGATAAAAATTCTAATAATTATAAAACAAATTCATGGTACTCATCCAAGCATTAATAATCTTGGAATGCATATAGTTGAAGACCTCCAATTCACTCTTCCCTGACCAGAGGGAGCACACTCCTGAGATTGGTGTACAGCCTTCCCTTCTGTCTTTAAAATTCTACTACATTTTTAAATAAACAGAAAATATGAAGGATAATTTTATTAACGTTACACAAAGTGGTGCCACACTGTATCTATCAAAATACCTTTTTCCCTCCAATTTGTATCTTTTAGATTATCCATGTTGAAAATGTAAACTAAATTTATTTGTTTTGATTGCTTTATATATTTGTATGACTATGGCTTATTTCTGATTTTTTTATTACAAATATTGCTGCAAAGAACATCTTTGTGCACATGGGCAAGCATTTTTCTAGAGCCATGTTGTTCAGTGAAATGGCCACTAACCACATGTGGCTAGTTAAATTTAAACTAATTAAAAATCAATTAATCAATCAAATAAAGTTAAAATTTTAATTCCTCAGTTATACTAGCTACTTTTTGAGGGCTCAGATGCTGCATGTAGCTAGTGGCCAGCATATTGGAGTGCACAGTCATTATCACAGAAACTTCTAATGGACAATAGAAGGCCATTGCGGATTATTTCACCAAGAAATATGTATTTTTTGCCTGGCCAATGTGGGTCAATGGTTGAGTATTGATGCATGAACTAGGTCAGGATTTGGTTCTGATCAGGGCACATGCCCGGGTTGCCTGCTCAATCCTCTGAGAGAGGTATGGAAGAGGCAACTGATCAATGATTCTCTCGCATCATTGATGTTTCTTTTTCTCTCCCATTCTCTCTCGGAGATCAATAAAAATATATTATTAAAAAAGAAATATATATATTTAAAGAATAGCTCACAGAATCTTGAGAAGGTCTTGAGAACCAACTTGAAGATAAACTACCTAATGTTATAACATGGAATTGATCTAATAAGAACAATGCTGCTCTACTTAAATCGCCTCTTTTATTTCCAATATGACATATGCTGGTGCTTTTTCTAGGATTATAGTCATTGCTGCCTCCAGAAATTGTCCTTAAGTGTAATCGCTGCTTTCTCCTTCATGACAGGGATCCTACTTGGTACCTATATTTTAACACTACCTTCAGATTAAAAGTTTGGAGCTGATGTTTCTATTTGGCAGACTGGGCCAAACCCCATATTTACACCCCATATTTACAGCAGGTTTGAAAGACAAGAGTCTTGTAATTTTTCATTTCTGAGATATGTGTAGATTTTCAAACTTTCTAGCTATTAGCCTATTAGTATCAAAGTAGATCTAAAACTTTTAATTCTACCATAACAAAGGACAGTGTTCCTTTTTCCCCATAGTTTATTATATGTGGTGTCATTTGGCATTTTAACGTTTGCCAAACTAATGATTGTGCAAAGATATCTCAATGGGATTTTAATCTGCATTTTCCTGATTAATAATAAAGCTAAATATCTTTTAATTAATAACTCTATTATGATTAGAGTTTGATCTATAAACTCTTTCTGTGTATGGTGTGAGGTATGTCTCAGTGTTTAAGTGAAGTCAGCAAAAAAGATTTAAAAGAATCAGAGAAATCCTTGGAGAAATTGTTGATGGGGAAAAAACTATAAATAAAAAGAAATTCATGCTTTGGACATATCATGTAAAAATGCAAAAATATAAAAAACAAAGATCTTGCCCTGGCCAGTGTGGTTCAGTGGGTTGAGCATCATCACTAAATCAATTGCTGGTCAGGGCACATGTCTAGGTTGTGAGCTCAATTCTCAATAGGAGGGGTGCAAAAGGCAACTGTTAGATGTTTCTCTCTCTCCCTCTCCTTTTCTCTCTCTCTAAAAACAATTATTTAAAAATTTAGAAAAAAAAAGATCTTAAAATCAACTTGAGAATAAAGAAATAAGTTACAAAAGAATGACGAACTGATAGGAGATTTACCAGTATCTATATCAATATCCAGAATGAAAGTTGAGAGAAAATGTTTCTCTCAAATAAAGAGGGGGGTAGATATCAAGAATTGTGTAACCTACAAAATTATTTTTCAAGAATTAGATTTAAATATAATTTAAACAAAAACTGGGGGGTGGGGTTTACTACCAAAGACCTTCCCTCAAAGAACTTCTAAAAGAAGTACTTTAGAGAAACCAAGATAGCGGCATAGGTGTACACCTAAACTGCTGCCTGGCACAACTATTTTAAAACTATAGCTAAAAGACAGAATGGACATCATCCAGAACCACAGGAAAGCTGGATGAATGGAAATTCTACAACTAGAAGGAAAGAGAGGGACTCATGGAGACTCAGAGGAGCTGCAAAAAGCTGAGGTATGGAGACATGTGCGTGGAGAGGATGGGCGGCTGAGTGCCTGGCTGGCTTTCTCTAGCAGGAAGGAGATGGAAACTCCCAACTGCACTGAACCCCAGTTCTGACTGCACTGAACCCCAGTTCTGGGAAAGACCCTGGAGTCCCAGACTCATATGGGAGAGTCTAGACTGATGAGAAAAGGAAGGAGTACATGGAAATTCAGGGGAGCCACAAAAGGCTGGTGGTGTGGGCACAAGTGTGTGCAGAGAGGACTGACTGCTGAGAGTGCTGCTGACTTTCTCTAGCAGGAAGAAGATGAAACCTCCCAACTGCATGGAAATCCACTTCTGACTACACTGAATCCCAGTTTCTAGCAAGACCTGGGGACCCAAACTCACACGGGTCCCCAGAGCACACCGGAACTCAGGGGAGCCACGAAAGACAGAGATCTGGAGGCTCACACGTAAGTGCACACAGAGAAGGTTGCAGCAATTACTGAGGGACACTGAGACCCAGTGGCCTCATAGGGCAGGGCTGCTGGGAAGCCAAGGCTGTCTGCTCAGCCCTGAGACTTTGCCCATCTAAGCCAAGCACAGAAGCTTTTGCAATTTTGCAAGTCTTGTCTCATAAGGCTGTCTCGAGCACAAAAGTTCTCCCAGTGTAGACACAGCTGATCCTCAGTCATTTGCCCCCAGTGATACCAACAACAATCAGGACTTAACTACAATAAGGCTCTATACACAGTCCAGAAAGGGGTGCACCAAGAGTGTCCACCTCAGGTAACTGGGAAGGCAGAGCCACTGGGCCATATAGGATACCTCACACACAAAACTACTCTACCAACTCAGGGAAGCAGCAAAAAATGCAGAGACAAAGAAACATCACAAACGAAAGAAATGGAAGAAAACAAATGACTGGATATAGAGTTCAAAACCACGGTTATAAGGTTTTTTAACAATTTCCTAGAAAAGGCCAATAAATTTAGCAAGACTCTTGAGGATACGAAAAAGAACCAACTAGAAATTAAACATACACTGACTGAAATAAAAAATATTGTACAGAGACCTAAGGCAGACTAGAGGAATACAAGAATCAAGTCCAAGATTTGAAATACAAAGAAGCAAAAAACACTCAACCAGAAAAGCAAAAAGAAAAAAGTATCCAAAAATTAGAAGATAGTGTAAGGAGAACTTCAATTGTACCAACATCAGAATTATGTTGGTGCCAGAAGAAAAGAGAGAAGAAGATACTGAAAACCTATTTGAAGAAATAATGACTGAAAATTTCCCCCACCTGGTGAGAGAAATAGATTTACAAGTCCAGGAAGCGCACAGAACACCAAACAAAAAGAACCAAAGAGGACCACACCAAGATACATCATAATTAAATGCCAAGAGCAAAAGACAAAGAGAGAATATTAAAAGCAGCAAGAGAAAAATAGTTAATTTCCTACAAGGGAGCACCCATACGATTGTCAGCTGATTTCTCAACAGAATCTATGCAGGCCAGAGTGGAGAAAGAAATATTCAAAGTGATGAATACCAAGAACCTATAACCAAAATTACTCTATCCAGCAAAGCTATCATTCAGAATTGAAGGTCAGATAAAGAGCTTCACAGATAAGTAAAAGCTAAAAGAATTCATCAACACTAAACCAGTATTATATGAAATGCTGAAAGGTACTGTATAAGAAGAGTAAGAAGAAAAAGATAAAAATTATGAACAACAAATACATATCTATCAACAAGTGAATCTAAAAATAAAGTGAATTAAAAATCTGATGAACAGAATAAACTGATGAATATAATAGAATCAGGAGCATAGAAAGGGAGTGGACTGACAATTCTTGGGGGAAAAAGGGTGTGGAGGGTGCAGGAAGAGACTGGACAAAAATCATACACCTATGAATGAGGACAGTGCGGGGAGGTAAGGGCAGAGGGTAGGGTGGGAACTGAGTGGAGGGGAGTTACGGGGGTGGGTAAGAAAGAGGAATAATTGTAATAATCTGAACAATAAAGATTTATTAAATAAAAAAAGTATTTTAAGAATAGATCTGAGATATGAAGAAAAATAGTAAGGAAATAAAATGATTATGGTGTACACAATTACTATCTGTTTAAATAAAAACAATAATGATGTTTAATTTGTGAGACTGAAAAAAGAAAAGAAGTAAGATATTAGGCAATCAGCTGTATATCAGAAGCAGAAAGGGTATAATTCAAGTTAAGCAGTTCTAAGGAATTGTATTATTCCAAAGGTAACCCTATATAATAAAAGCCTAATATGCAAATTTACCATCACTTCAACACACAAGATGGCTGTCCTCATGTGGACACAAGTTGGCCGCACAAGATGGCCAGCAGGGGAGGGCAGTTGTGGGGAACCAGGCCTGCAGGGGAGGGCAGTTGGGAGGCACAAGACCTGCAGGAGAGGCAGTTGGGGGAAACCAGGCCAGCAGGGGAGGACAGTTGGGGATGACCAGGCCTGTAGGGGAGGGCAGTTAGGGGTGACCAGGTCAGCAGGGGAGGGCAGTTTGGGGTGACCAGGCCACAGGGGAGGGAAATTAGGAGCAATCAGGCTGGCAGGGGAGCAGTTAGACATAGATCAGGTGACAGGGGAGTGGATAGGAGGTGATTAGACTGGCAGGTAAAAGCTTTTAGAGGCAATCAGGCAGGCAAGTGAGCAGTTGGGAGCCAGCAGTCCTGGATTGTGAGAGGGATCTCAAATTGCAGAGGGTGCAGGCTCGGCTTAGGGACACCACTGCCCCCTCTCCCCCATGCATAAATTTCATGCACCAGATTTCTAGTTAAGATAAGAATTGTGTAACTTTTGGCTTTGTTCGGTTATATATATAAAACATAAAGCCTATGTCAGCAGAGGATGGAGAACAGTGAAATAAAAGAAACACCCCTAAGGATAGACATATAAATGAAATGAAATTGAATTGAGAGTCCAGAAATAAACTCTTATATTAAATCATTGGTAATGGCTACCCAACTCTGTGAATATACTAAAAACTATCAACATGTACACTTTGAGTGAGTGAATTGTATAGTATGTGAATTAAATTCCAATAAAGCTGTTAAGAAATAAATTTTAAAAAGGAAATATTAAACAAAATAGTTGGAGCCAGAGCCATTAGGGCTCTTCCTTCACCTCTTTTCTCTGTTTTTCTCCACATCTGCTACAGATCTTTTTCAGCATCGCGAGGATTCAAACAAGGCTAGTTATGTCTTCTAGTATTCCACCTGCTTAATTCCACAATTAAAGAGGAATGAGGTTTCTCTTTCTAAATCCAGTCTGAAATATCCCTCTAAAAAGCTCTAATGGTCCCTGCTGAAATGTTGTTCCCATTCTTTAAGCCAATACAAATCCTTAGAACTACTCAACTTGAATTATACCTTTTCCTCTTCTGATATTCAGATGGATTGTCCAGTATCTTAGTTTTGACCTTCTCTTTTTCCAAACTCACAAATTAGTGGCCAAAGAGATGAAGGATTATGTTTGGTCAAGTTTTAGCAGCTAGGGTAAGGTGGGAAAAGCTGTTATCAGAAAGTAGAGTAGAGAACAAAAAGGAGGCAGAGGAAGAGGAAGTGGAGAAAGAGAGGGGAGAAGGAAGAGGGAGGGGATGAAGGAGAGAGGAAAGAGAAGAGGGAGGGAGAGGTGGAGAGGGAGAGGAGGAGGAAGGAGGTCTACTCTAGGTATCCAGTTTGCATATATCCTTAAATAATTTGTTTCTAACTCACAGCCAAGAGTCTAATTCAAATGTTCCTAACCAAAACACCTAACTCTGAATTATAAGACTCCAGTTCAGAAGTCAACCTGTGAATGACCAGCTTGCTATCTTTTACATGAACCTATTATAACCCTTGTGTTCAAATGGGGACTATTCCTGTTGAGTATTACAAAATATAAAAAGGTTACACACTTGCATGATCTTTGTCTAATTTTAAGATGATATTTATGTTACTGCTTCTAGGCAATGACCAAGGCCAGAGTCCCTCTGATAAATTAACTTCCTTTTATATCACCCTTATCCATTTATGTACTTCAGAATTTACTTGTATTAATTCACGTCAATAAAAAAAAATCTTCCTTTTTTATTTAGCTTCACTTTCTTGTGCTTTTTAAAGTCAATTTTATCATCAGGACTTCTTAAATTGCCAAAGTACAAGGATGAATGTCAGAGTGTCAAGGGTTTTTAAATGAATTCTGACAAGACAGAAAAGGTCAAAGCAGATTTCTGCAACATGTTCAAATGTGGTCCTGGTTATAAAGATTTTTACAAGGAGTATTTAGGTCATTTCTTAAATAACTGCAGTATGCTTCTGTACTTGATGGATTAAATTTTGCATGGAACACTCTTCTCTCTAGGGTCCTGAAGTTCTGCCTTGCTCATCTCCTCATCCTTTTGCTCTTGCTGTAGATGTCATCTCTTGCAACAAGTCTTTCCAGATTTCCCAAGATATAGCCAGTTGCTTTTTCTAATATCTCTCTTTACTCAGTGTTTAGTTCCATTATCGTACTTATTACACTGTATTATAATTACCTGTTAATTTGTGCATCTATGATTCTTTTTTACTGAAGGACTAGCTTTTTGAAGGCAAAAACTGACCCTGGACCAAAGTACTCTAGAGACTAGCAAAGTGCCTACAGAAAGTATCTGCAAT
>PVJN01045639.1:0-16802 GCA_004026805.1 Lasiurus borealis
CCAGGCAGCTGACAGATCCATCCTTCACCTGAAGCTAAAGGGTAAACCAGCCACTTTATAAAAGGCTCCGAGTGTGACTTCCTTCCAAACAGCGCTGGGACCCCCCCTTCCCCCAGTCCACAAAGAGCCTGTTGACCGGCCGCAGAGCCGCGCGGTGCCAAATCCTCCCCAGAACAAAACGGATTAGGGGTTTGTGCCCCTGCCACCGGGCTCGCCTGCCTGCGGGGCCCAGCGTGAGGAATGTTAATTCTGCAGATTGCTCGCCAGGTACCGGCCGCTCTGCACCGCAGGCTGGCCCGGGGGCGGGGGGCGGGGTGCAGCTGTCAGGAACCTCACAATCTCCTCCGGAAAAAGCCGGCAGGTCTCGGCGATCGTGTCAAAGTCTCACTTGTTCAGGAAGCAATCGAGATGCAAATGTGCTACCTGCTCAGGTGCAGGGGACAGGGCGCCAGCGGCTGCTGGTGGTGGAAGCACGTGCTCCAACCGGGAAGAAACGTGCGGCAGGGAGAACGGTGGTGAGGCTGGTGGAGATCCGGATTTTTTTTTTTCCTCCTGAATTTTTTCTGTGGGCTATTTGAACCCCAAAGACAGGAAATCAGGGGCTACCTGACCAGGCAGTGGGACAGCATGGTTCATGCCCCCTCCCCTCAAAGCCCCTGCTGCTCTCTCTCCAGCGCGGAGGATCTTGGTCAACTGCTGGACCCCACGCCCAGAGATTCTGTCTCCGGTGTCCGCTGGAGAGCAGGATTCTGCATTTCCCACAAGCCACCAGCTGTGCCCACAAAACTGCTGGTCCCTGGACCACACTTTAGAGCAATGGTTCTCAACCTTCCTAAGGCCTCGACCCTTGCATACAGTTCCTCATGTGGTGGTGACCCCCAACCATGGAATTTTGCTACTGTGATGCATCGTGATGTAAATATCTGCATTTTCCGATGGTCTTAGGTGACCCCTGTGAAAGGGTCAATCCACTCCCAAAGGGGTTGCGACCCACAGGTTGAGAACCGCTGTTTTAGAGAAACCCCCCTCCAAGGCACCCGCTGCTGGGAGCCGGCACTGGGGGGAGCTGGTAGGTGTTGGACAACGGGCTTGGGTCTCGCAGGACCTAGTTTGTGGCATTTGCTGGTTACCGCGGTGTAAATGCTCCCAGCATGGCCGATTGCAGACTAGCAAAGTCACATCTGGGGTGTGGGGTTGGGAAGAGAGGGGTACAGCCAGCTCTGGTGAGCCAGGGTGAGCCGCCCTCCCCCTCCCCTGCCCCGGAACTGAGCCACAGCAGGTGGGCTTTGAGAGGACAAAGGGGTGTCCGTGCAGCTGGGCTTTGTAGAGGAGGCGTCGGGAGGCTGAGGAAACTTGGCCCTGAGAGCGGCAGACTCTGATGCATCTCTTCGGGGGTCTCAGAGAGATCCAGCAAGATGCCAGGGCTGGCGGAGGCCCGTGTCTTACAGCAGGAATTTCTCTTCTGGTGAGATTCTTGGGTTTAGCAAACAGATCAGGCACCGTGTGGGACTGTTAGGAAAATAAAAGTAGCCACATGCTCCGGAATAACGAATTTCTGTGTGCTGGCGTTACACATGTACTGCTTCTCCATGGTATACCATGGAGAAAACAGGAAAATGCAAATAAAACACAGCACAGACATCAAATACAAAATCTCCTGCAGTCAAATCTCCCAGCCCTAAGTATTGGGCTCCCTTCTGTGCAGTTTTTACCGCAAACGTGTGAGCTCTAGGTCTAGGTGTGAAATATGTTTTCGTCACTTTACGTGGGACCAGTGAGCCCGCCGGTGACACACGCAGGGAGACGTCCTGGGAGACGCACACGCGTTCCAGCCGCTAGGAAGGCGCGTCCTGTCTCCCCGTCCTCATCCCCGATGGGAAATCCCTGGGCTTTCTGTTTCTGTGGGTGCCTCAGTGCACCTCCTCTCGTTCCCACTTCTCCGCCCTTTCCCTCTGGGCTGCAGGATCACGCCTCAAGGCTGGGTTCCTATTTTTCATCGTCATGCAATCTAGTTTCTTCTTGAATGGTCCCTGCTTTATCATGGCCTGATGCTGTTCTAGAAACAGTGTCCCCTCGACTCAGAGAGACCAAGTTCTAGCCATTGTCTACACAGAGTTTCTGTCTCCCCCTTCCTGGCGACGGGGACACAAAAGAAAATCAAAGTTCAAAGGTTTGTAGGTAAAATAATAGTCCTCACTCAGTGTTAACTTTTCTTATTGATTCCACTTATCTATGCATTTATTAGTTGCTGCCTGTATGTGCCCTGACCGGGGAGGGAACAAGCAACCTTGACCTCTCGGGATGATGCTCTAACCTCGGGTCTACCCGGCCAGGGCTTAGCGTTAATGTTTTTGTTTTGCCGAGCGCCCTGGGATTAGGTGAGGTATGTCCTTGTTTGTAGGACAAACACACGCGGAAGTATTAAGAAGAAGAAGAAAAGCCCAGCTGGTGTGGCCCCCAGTGGTGGAGCGATGACCTATGAGCCAGGAGGTCACAGGTTCCACTCCGGTCAGAGCACATGCCAGGGTTGCCAGCTCAGTCCCCAGGAGGAGGCGTGCAGGAGGCAGCCAACCAGTGCTTCTCTCTCATCATTGATGTTTCTCTTTTTTCCTCTCTGAAATCAATAAATAAATAAATATATATATATATATGTATATATGTATATATACATATATATGTGTATATATATATATATATTTTTTTTTTTACAAAAAAGAAAAACTGGTGGCTGAAACCACAGTCATTTCTCACAGTTTTTTTATTTTTATTCTTATTTTTTTATTGATTTTTTACAGAGAGGAAGGGAGAGGGATAGAAAGTCAGAAACATCGATGAGAGAGAGAGACATCGATCAGCCGCCTCCTGCACGCCCCCTACTGGAGATGTGCCCTCAAGCAAGGTACATGCCCCCGACCGGAATCGAACGTGGGACCTTTCAGTCCACAAGCCGACGCTCTATCCACTGAGCCACACCGGTCTCGGCCTCACAGTTTTTTTTTGAGGGGGCGCTGCATGTTTCTCTGCTGGCCTGGTCGGGCCCTCACACATCGGAAGTTGGTGCCAAGTTGGCGGGGCCTCGGTCTTTCTCGGGGTGCCTGATAGGGTGGTCTCAGGCCGAGTTCCAGGAGAATGAGGGATCCTTCTCCCCTCCTCCCACTCCACGGATCCCAGGCCAGCCAGACTCACAGGTGGAACGTGGACACCACTCCGCCTGGGAGCAGCTGCCCAGCGTGTGGCTGCGTGGAATCCGCCACGCTGTGTGCTCCAGGACACGCGGGAGCACAAGCGCCTTCTCGGGGCCTCCGTCCTCCTCTCCCTGCTGCCGCCAGGGCCCCCTGAGCTGAGCCCGAAGCCGGACTGGCACATGCGGGAGCCGGGGGCGCAGTCCCAGGAGAAGAGGGGGGGTTAGTGGCCGTGTTTTCAAACGACTGCAAACCGATTTCTCTTTCACCCACACATATTCACCTGCAGAGAATGCCGGGGTTTCCTGGCGACCGGTTCTGTGAGTGTTGACTGTACAGCAGTGGTTGTGTTACCGTCGCCACAGTCGTGCCCTTTACAGTCAATCCCACCCCACTCCCTGCCTCCCCCACCCCCAACCTCAGGTCTGTTTTCTGTCCCTACGGGGTTGCTTTCTCCAGCATGTCATTGACAGGGAATCCCACAGAGCACAGCCTGGATTCTGGCTGCTTTCCCTTAGCACAGTGGTTGGCAAACTGCGGCTCTCGAGCCACATGCAGCTCTCGAGCCTCGGTTTGCCGCTCTGTTGACTAATGAGTTTGCCGACCACTGCCTTAGCCTGATGCTTCTCTGAGATGCTCCCGGGCTGAAGGGAGCTGCAGTAGTTTGTTCCTTTTCGTCGCTGAGCAGTTAAGTCTCCCGGGTGTGGACGTGCCGGTGTTTGCTGCCTGTTCACCCACAGAAGGGTAATTAGGCTGTTCCCAGTTTTCCACAACTGTGATAGAGCTGCTGTCCACATCGCACACAGGGGTTTGTTTGGGTGAATGTGAGTGTTATCATTGCGGGGTCCCTAAGTGTGTGTGCTAAGTTATAAGACACTGCCACAGCCGAAACCGGTTTGGCTCAGTGGATAGAGCGTTGGCCTGCAGACTGAAAGGTCCCAGGTTCGATTCTGGTCAAGGGCATGTATCCTGGTTGCGGGCACATCCCCAGTAGGGGGCATGCAGGCGGTGGCTGATCGATGTCTCTCATCAATGTTTCTAACTCTCTATCCCTCTCCCTTCCTCTTTGTAAAAAATCAATAAAATATATTTAAAAAAAAGAAAGAAAGAAAGAAACTGCCACAACTTCTCAGACAGGCTGCAGCATCTTCCGTTTCCCTGGCAATGGTGGGCGTTCTCAAATCCTCCCCGGCATTTGGCATTGGCATTAGTAAGTGGCTCGTGAATCCAGCAGCATTCCGCCCAGCACGGGACGGGGCTCCCAGCATCTGCGGTTTGAGCCACTCTGATGGGTGTGCAGTGGCGTCTCATTGGGGTTGAATTTGCATCGTCTTAGGGCGCACAGGTTGAGCATCTTTTCACATGCCAGTTTGCCACTGAAATGTTTTCTTTGTTAAAATATCTGCTCAGTTTTGTGTGTTGTTGTTTTTTTAATATATTTTATTGATTTTTTACAGAGAGGAAGGGAGAGAGATAGAAAGTCAGAAACATCGATGAGAGAGAGACATAGATCAGCCGCCTCCTGCACGCCCCCCACTGTGGAGATGTGCCTGCAAGCAAGGTACATGCCCCCGACCGGAATCAAACCTGGGACCTTTCAGTCCGCAGGCCGACGCTCTATCCACTGAGTCTCGGCTGCTCAGGATTTTTTTGTACAGGGTTCCTTTTTCCCTCTCATTACTGAGTTTTAAGAGTCCCTTATATGTTATTTGTTCCAGATACAAAGTCTTTATCAGATATGTGTTTTGCAAATATTTTCTCCCAGCCTGTGGCTTCTCTTTTAATTCTCCTATCGTTATCTTTCACGGAGCAGAATTAAACGGACATCCCGTTTGTCAATGTTTTCCTTCACAGGTAATGGTTTCAGGGTCATCTCTAGGACACATTTTGATGTGGATTAACCTAAGGTCAGGAACATTTTCTCCTGTGTTTTCTTCTAGAAATCTTATATAAGTCTTGAGTTATACATATAGGCCTACGAGAGGCCCAGTGCGTGAAATTTATGCACAGTAGGGTCTCTAGGGCTGGCGGGCAATGAGGGTCCATCAGGGCCTTCCAGCTGCCAGCTGGGGCCTTCCTTCGTTCCACACCGCCCCCTGGTGGTCAGCACAATTCATTGCAAGCAATTGAACTCGCCTTCTTCTGGTTGAACTCCCAAGGGGACACTTTGCATATGAGGCTTTTATATATAAAGATGACGCATTTTGAGGGGTGGGGGTTTTTTGGTAGACGGTCTGAGATATTGAAGTTCGTTTTCTCTGCATATTGTCCTAGTTGTGTGCTTGGATATTTGTGGGGCAGGATGATGGAGCCCCATGCTCCCACCTGGGCACCAGGCCTGGGACTGCCTGCCTCCACAGGCAGGAGGCCATCGGGGTGAGGGGGGTTGATGCCTGTCACAGGGACAAGCTCTCCTGCACCTTGCTATGACTGTTTAACACCTTGAGCTTTTCTGGTGACCACTGAGAGTTTGGATGCCGCTCCAAGCAGGTGTGTCAACACCACCTTCTTGCCGAGATGCCCTGGGCAGGACCCCTGGTGGACTCCTTGCTGGGGGGAGGAGCCTGAGAGGGTGCTGAGACGCCTTTCTGCAGGGCAGGACGGGGAGTGGGCGCATCTTCAGGGCCCAGTTATGAGAGGGCAGGATTTGTTCTAGGCGCCAGAGGGACAGGAGAACCCCGAGGGCCCTGTGCTCCCCTTTCTCTCTGTGGTCAGAGAGCCACGGGGGCTCTGCCTGGTCGTGTTCATTGCCACCGACTTCTGGGATTTATACCCCAAGAAATAACCACCCAGCTGGGGCAGGCTCCGGGCTGCAGCTGGCATGGAGGTGGCAGAGAACTGGCTGCAGGCCAAGTGTCCATGGACGATGAAATGGATTCCGGACCCGTTTTCCTAGTGGAATGTTGCAGCTGCTGACGGGGTGAGGCAGAGGTGCACGGGTGTCGGGAGGGGCCCGGCAGACCCCAGGGGTTATAGGGCAGCAGGCCCCCACGGGGGAGGCGTTTCTGTGTCAGCGGCTTATGTAAGCAGCCATGGGTTTCCTTGTTTCCTTTGAGCTCTCAGGGCGGTTCCTCTGTCACCAGACCGTCAGCCCTGCCCTGTCGCGCCGGGGGTTTTATTATTCAGATCCTGCCCTCTCTCCCTCTGGACCTTCTTCTCAGGTTCACAGCCGCAGGCCCGGGGAGGCGTGGCCGTGGCCGAAGGGCCGCGGAGAAGGAGGGGCGGGACCAACAGGAGAAGCAGTGGGTCAGGCATGTGTTTGGAAGGGGGATGGTATCAGATGTGGTGACCCCCGCCCCCCTGACATACACAGGCTGCCTGCCACTGTCCATGTGTGGGGCAGTGAAAGCGGAGGGCCGGGGGGGTGTCCATAGCTCCGTTCGCTGGCTCCCCACTATCACCATGAGTACCTGTCTACAGACAGCTCCTCAGGAATCAGTGGGCGTACAATTTATTATTAGTCCGTTTCATTAAAATTAAATTTTCGGCCAAAATCGGTTTGGCTCAGTGGATAGAGCATCGGCCTGTGGACTGAAAGGTCCCAGGTTCGATTCCAGTCAAGGGCATGTACCTTGGTTGTGGGCACATCCCCAGTAGAGGGCGTGCAGAAGGCGGCTGATCGATGTCTCTCTCTCATCGATGTTTCTAACTTTCTATCCCTCTCCCTTCCTCTCTGTAAAAAATCAATAAAATATATATTTTTAAAAAAAGAAGAAGAACTACTTTAAAAAAAAATTAAATTTTCTGCCCAGTTGGTATGCCTCAGGGCTTGAGCCTTGACCTGTGAACCAAGAGGTCACCAGTTCAATTCCCTGGTGAGGGCACATGCCCAGGTTGCAGGCTCAACCTCCAGTGTGAGGTGTGCAGGAGGCAGCTGATGGATGTTTCCATCTAGCTTCCCTTCCCTCTCTCTAGAATCAATAAAAACATTTCTTTAGTGAAATTATAGGCTGAAGGTATAAAAACATACACATAGCTGAAACCGGTTTGGCTCAGTGGAGAGAGCGTCGGCCTGGGGACTGAAAGGTCCCAGGTTCGATTCTGATTAAGGGCATGTGCCTTGGTTGCGGGCACATCCCCAGCAGGGGAGCGTGCAAGAGGCGGCTGATCGATGTCTCTCGTCGATGTTTCTGGCTCTCTATCCCCCTCCTTTTCTCTCTGTAAAAAAATCAATAAAATATATTAAAAACAAACAAAAACATACACATAGAGGTGCTCTAAAAGGAGGTGGGAGTCTAGGCTCTGTCTGTTGGGGACCCCCAGGTCTTCCCACACAGACACCACAGCCCCTGCTTATCTCTGAAATGTGAGCTGGACCATTGAGAGGCAGCGGCCTTCCTCTGCCCAGGTGGTCCCTCCAGGGCCGGGAGGAAGGCAGCTAAGTTCCCCTCCACCCCCCGCAGGGCTGGCCTGGCGAAAGTGAAAGCTGTTAGTACACCCTTCCTGGTGGGCACCTCGGCGCTACAAAACGCCGAACGTGTGGTCTTGTAGGCGGGCAGCTGGGTGGAAGGACGCGGGGATGATGTGGAAAATACTTAGCAACTCTGTGTGGCCGGCCCTGACTACCCATTTAGGTCACCACAGTAGAGGACGGAATGGGGATTTCATTCTTTTCATTCTTTGTAAGCGGCTGCGTTTATAGCCACAATGCCATAGATGGGGTGAGTGATGGATGGATGATGGATGGATGGATGGATGATGGATGATGGATGGATGATGGATGGATGGATGGATGGATTGATGAGAGGAATGACAGGTGGAAGAGTGTGAAGGCAGAAGGTGGAAGATGAGCAAGTGGAGAAATGGAAGGGAGGGAGGGAGGAAAAGAGAGAGGAGGGAAGGTTGCTGGCAGGGAGGTTGGTGGTTGCGGGTTACAGCCCATTGGTGACCTGGCCGTTGGCTCTGGATGCCCACAGGGAGCTTCCTGGTGCCCTACCTCATCATGCTCATCGTGGAGGGGATGCCGCTCCTGTACCTGGAACTGGCGGTTGGACAACGCATGCGCCAGGGCAGCATCGGCGCCTGGAGGACCATCAGCCCCTACCTGAGCGGTGTTGGTAGGTGTTGCTCTCCAGCCCTCCCCCACCCCGAGACCCCCTCCCTGTGTCCTGGCCAGCCCTGGTCGGGGTGGGAGCAGAGGGTAAGCACAAGGCCCAAAAGAGAGAGAGCCCTTGAGTGGGGTGGACAGACCGTCCAGGAGGGACTGACCGCCATGGAACAGAAGCGAGGAAGGGAGGAGGCACAGGTGGGGAACTGAGACCACCTCGCCCCCCCGGACCGCAGGTAGCTAGTCCGTACAGAGGAAACAGCTGCACACTGGAGCTGTGCCTCCGTGCCCTCTGGGCACTGCCCCCTGCTGGCTGGGAATGGCACCTCCTCTCTGGGGGCACCGCTGTGTGCCAGGAGCTGGCCTGGAGAGCACCCGGTCAGACATCGGCTCATTTCATCTTCTCCCCACCTCTGAGGGGCTGTGGGGCTGTCGTCAGTCTCTCTGGTGGACGGGAGCTGGGCACACGCCCGCCCTGAGCCACCTGAGTCGGGGCCTGGGCACCCTGGGGGGATGGTTAACCTGCCTTCACACCCTCGGGCGCCTGGGCTGCCTCTGCGGGCGGGCGGGAGGAACTTTGACCAGCGATGCCCCTGCTGGGTTCTGCCAACGGGCCCGCCCCAGACGGGATGCCGTAGTGACCTCCCGGGGCCAGCGAGGGCGCAAACTCGTACGTGACTTTCTCACTCCAACACCGCCCTCCTGAGGTGTGCCCGGTGCCCTCGCAAATCATCGTCCAGCCCCAGCGGCCTCCCCCTGGTGCGTGGCTGTTAATGTTTAGCGCCGAGGTGTGTGGTTTGACAGCCCGAGCGCGCAATCCCAGAGGGCTTCTCCGAGGCATCGCCCGCGGTGCCCTGGACGAGAGGCCAGATGTTTGTGCCAAACGGGGGGGGGGGGGGGGGGGGGGGGGGCGGCTGGTGAATGTTTAGCCACCAGCTCTCCGGGTGGGGTGTGTGTGTGGGGAGGCCTGCTGGGTAGCGTCTGCTGACACCGCGGTGTGAATACAGCACCACGGCCAGTGTCACACTCCTAAGGAGATGCCCGGAGCGAGGGCTTGGGCAGAGACACGCAGGGCAGGCGCCTGCAGACACCGCTGGTTGTCATCCGTCCCTCTGCTCTGCTCTCCCCTCGCTCTCCCACTCCCACCCCGGGACCCCTGCAGGCCTGACGGTGCGGGACAGCCTCCCTCCTGTCCCGTGCACCCGACACCCCTGGGGGGAGTGGCCCTGGTGACCTGACTCAGCGGGGCTCTGTGCCTGGGTTCCCCCTTCTGTGAGGGATGATGATGCCACGGTGCATACAGTTCTCAGCACAGCAGCTGGCACTCGGGGCTCCAAGAAATGTCACCCCTCCTGTCCCAGGAGCCGGGAGAGAGAAGCCGGAAGAGGCTAACTAACCCTTAGCAGTGCTCACAGGGCCCTGGTCCTGGGGAGCCCCACACACCTGCTGAGGAGGTTCTGCCAGCCCCGGGCGGTCACTGCAGGGGTGTCCTGGGTGCACGTGGGGGTTAATGGAGGCAGGGGGGACAAGGCTGTGGGTCAGGTGGGCGGGGACAGCCCCTCAGAGCCCTCTGCTTCCGACAGGCGTGGCCAGCGTGGTGGTGTCCTTCTTCCTGTCCATGTACTACAACGTCATCAACGCCTGGGCCTTCTGGTACCTCTTCCACTCCTTCCAGGTGAGGGGGCGGGGCCAGAGCGTGGGGCGGAGCCAGAGTGAGGGGTGGAGCCAGGATGTGGGTGGAGCCAGAACATGGGGCGGGGCCAGGGTGAGGGGTGGAGCCAGGGGCGGAGCAGGACAGAAAGGTGGTAGGTGGCCACTGGGACAGGTGGGAGATTGCAGGTCAGAGTCCTTTTTATTTTATTTTTATTTTTTTAAATTGATTTCAGAGAGGAAGGGAGAGGGGGGAGAGAGAAGTAGGAACATCAATGATGAGAGAGAATCATTGATCAGCTGCTTCCTGCACGCCCCCTACTGGGGATCCAGCTTGAAACCTGGGCATGTGCCCTGACCGAGAATCGAACTGTGACCTCCTGGTTCATAGGCTGATGCTCAACCACTGAGCCACGCCAGCCGGGCTGCGGGGTCGTAGGGGGTCTGGCCCTTGTCGGTGTGTGTTCTCAGTCTCTCTGCCTCACAGTAGCGTTCGGTGATCCTCAAAAACACCGTTAGGAGGATTGTAAGGCGTGTGGAGCCCCTCAAGCACCCCCTCCCTTCCCTGCCCCCCACTCCTCCCCACCTCATCGGTGCCCCTCACAAATCCTCCGACGCCCTGGCTGCCTTTGGGGGCTCCCACCGCCTGCCCTTAGGGACCAGCTCCCTTCTTCACCCCAGAGCCCTGGGTGAGAGCCACCTCCTCCCTCTCCCCTCCCCCCGTGACCTTCGCCTCAGCCCTCACCGCTCTGTGCGGTGCTGTGTTGACCCCAGGACCCCCTGCCGTGGTCCGTGTGCCCACTGAACGCCAACCGCACGGGCTTCGACGCCGAGTGTGAGCAAGCCTCCTCCACCAAGTACTTCTGGTACCGGAAGACGCTCAACATCTCGCCGTCCATCCAGGACAGCGGCAGCCTGCAGTGGGAGCCCGCGCTCTGCCTCCTGCTGGCCTGGCTCGTGGTCTACCTGTGCATCCTGAGGGGCACCGAGTCCACCGGCAAGGTGGGGGCAAGGCGGGGGGGGGGGAGAGGGAGGGAGAATATGAGGGAGGTGGGGGCAGAGCTGGCTGGAGGAGGCGGGCGGTGCACTGGCACAAACCACCTGCCAAGTAACTAACTATAAAGGTGGTCCAAGGTGCAGCTTCAGTCTCAACACCAGGCCTTTCTCTCCCTGAAAAGACGGGCATTTCTGGCCAGCCAGCCCCTCAGCACCCGCCCAGTAGCACCTAGCAACCAGACAGGGGGTTTTTCCTCCCATAAAACCTTCGATGGTTGAAGATTTCCCAGAGACACCTGCCCTGCTCTCAGGCCTCGCTGCCCATGGGCACCTCCTAAGACAGCGGTTCTCAACCTGTGGGTCCCGACCCCTTTGGGGGTCGAACAATACTTTCACAGGGGTTGCCTAAGACCATTGGAAAACACAGATACGATTTATAACAGTTGCAAAATTACAGTTATGAAGTAGCAACAAAAATAATTTTATGGTTGGGGGTCACCACCACATGAAGAGCTGTCTTAAAGGGTCGAGGCATTAGGAAGGTTGAGAACCACTGGCCTAAGAGCTTTTGCCCCTCCGCCGTCTCAGTCCCTACCCATCCACCCATCCTCACCTCCCCACCCCACCCCCCACCCCCCACCCTTCAGAAGGTCCTGCTGATCAGTGAAGGGCAGCCTGAGCGCTGAGTTTTGAAATGGACACACATTCATGTGATGGATGTGCTTGAGGGCGGTCCCAGTCCTTCCCGGAACGAGGTCAGGTTGAAGGGACATGGAGGCCCGGGCCTCAGCTCTGGTTCCTCTTCCCTGTCGCGCCGGGGATTTCCTGGCACCTCCAGGCCTGGCGACCGCGGCCCACCACCCGTCTCCTGGCTCAGACGCAGGACCTGACCGAGACGCCATGCCTTCCCGATGCCCGCAGCCTGAGCCCGGTGCTTCCCGGGACAGCGGGCCGGGCCAGCTGTAGGCAAACAGGGCCTCTGCCACACCTCCCCACCCGGGACTGACTCTGCCCTCCGGTGCCCGCAGGTGGTGTATTTCACGGCGTCGCTGCCCTACTGCGTGCTCATCATCTACCTGATCAGGGGCCTCACGCTCCACGGGGCCACCAACGGCCTGCTGTACATGTTCACCCCCAAGGTACCAGCTGGAGGGGCGGGGCCGGAGAACGGAGAGAGCCAGACGGAGGGGGTGGGGGATGAACCCAGGAGGCTGGTGGGAGCCCCCAGGCCGTGGGTGGGTGCTAGTCACCCTCAGCCAGGCAGTCCCCAAGCCCTGTGGCTTCTGTGGCTTCTGGGGCATTGCGTCTTCTGTCCACTCCCATCCGCGTCCTCACTGACCCCCCAGCGACTGCTGCTTCACGTCTGGCCTCCTGGCCCCAGCCTCACCCCCGCCTCGCCGTCCAGCCTCTGGGCTAAGTTATCTGCCGCGAGCATCATCTCGGGTTCCCTTTGGGGCAAATCCACACTCAGCAGGGGTTTTGGGGTCCCTCCCCAGGCTCCCCACAGCCAGTCTTCCTCACGGTTGCCTTGTGGGCAGGACAGATTCTTCGTTTAGCAAATCGGGCCCCTGGAAACAAATGGCTGTGGTAGCAACACCCCCAAAACACCCCCCTACCCTGCCTGCCACATTACCGGGGTTCAACCCAGACCTCAGCCTCACCACCGGGCCCCACCACCTCCATCTCCGGAGGCCCAGGCCCATACAGTGCCCGGCTCATACATCAGCGGCCCGGGTCCTTTTTTTTTGTTTTGTTTTTGTTTTTGTTTTTCTATATATTTTATTGATTTTTTACAGAGAGGAAGGGAGAGGGATAGAGTCAAAAACATCGATGAGAGAGATACATCGATCAGCCACCTCCTGCACGCCCCCTACTGGGGATGTGCCCACAACCAGCATACATGCCCTTGACCGGAATTGAACCTGGGACCTTTCAGTCCACAGACTGATGCTCTATCCAGTGAGCCAAACCGGTTCCGGTGGCCCAGGTCCTTTTTAAGTGATTTCACCCTACACCTTCCACTGCACACCTCCCCCCAGCGAAGGAGCTGTGGGGACACGGCTGGAGGGATGTCTCATCCGCTAAGGAGAGGGTGGGGCACCGGCCTGAGCCAGGAAAGCTGGCCTCCAGCCCCAGGCCCGGCTGTGCCAGGCAGAGTCCTCCAGGGTATCCCACCCTCCCGCCCTCCCCTGCCCAAGAGGCGGGGATCGCCCCTGGCCTCACAGCCCTGTCCCCGCCGGCTTCCAGCTGGAGCAGCTGGCCAACCCCAAGGCCTGGATCAACGCAGCCACCCAGATCTTCTTCTCGCTCGGCCTGGGGTTCGGCAGCCTGATCGCCTTCGCCAGCTACAACGAGCCCTCCAACAACTGCCAGAAGCACGCCATCATCGTGTCCCTCATCAACAGCTCCACCTCCATATTCGCCAGCATCGTGACCTTCTCCATCTACGGCTTCAAGGCCACCTTCAACTACGAGAGCTGCTTGAACAAGTAAGCCAGGCCACTAGGTTGGGGGGAGTCAGGCCGAGAGGGGCAGGCGAGGCTCCAAAGCCCGAGCAGAAGGGGCCACTGGGAAGAGGAGGCGGCACCCAGGTGCCTGGGAAGGCACCTGAGCATTTCTTTAATGATCGTCAGCTGAATCTAGAGGCGTTGGCAGAGCCACGTTCTGGAAACACACCTTGCCAGGGGCAGGAGTGTTGTCAGCCTGACCTTCAGCCCAGGCGCCAGGGAGTGGGCTTTGTTATCTAAAGCCAGCCAAGCACCGGGAATGCATAAGACTCCGGCCCATCAAGAATGCACAGAATCTCCTTTGTCTTGATCTTTAGTGAAACTTCCTGGGTTTTGCTGTATAAGATAAACACCCTGTATTGGCTTTGGGCCCCTGTCCCTCCATCAGAGGACAGTGGTCCTACCCGGCCCCAGCTTTTTCCTTCTGTCTCTGTGTCTGTCTCTTTCTTTCATTTTCTCAATCCCCAGCAGCCCCTACTCAGGAACCGGACCACTCTCTAGCCGCACTGGATGCAGAAAAGAGAGAAATATTTATACCAAGGCACCAGGCACCTGCCTTGCAGTCCTCCATCCAGGGTTGAATTCAGGCTCTGCCCACCACCCGCAGCAGCAGCTGGAGGCCTGTGGCTAATCAGTGTATGCCAGAGGGAGGGGCACCCAGTACTCAGAGCCCTCAGCAGGCAGGGCATCCACACACAGCCTTCATTTCTTCGGCCTGTCTCCCTCAGAAGCAGCTGAGAGCTCCCTGGCTGAGCCGTGGAGAGTCCAGAAGCTGCTCTCTGTGATCTTCCCCAGATGTGAGAAACACCCACAGTGGGTCCCTAGCCGATCCTGACAACGTTAAATGTCAATTTACCGCCTCCTTAAACGGACTTAGACTTTGATTAAATCAGTTCCTCAGGGCAGCCTATGGCTCCTGGGGGCCGCAGTGGGTGGATGGCAGGGACCTGGGACATTTCCCCTCACAGACGTTCTATCGGTCAGAGCCGGCCGAGGTCACAGAGTCCGCTGTGCGGTTGCTTCCTCTTGTCACCACTGTTCCTATGGAGGCTTCTTCAGAGCCTCTCTAAGCACCTTGCCCTTTAAAAGGTCAGCAATTGCCCGGCCGGCGGTGTGGCTCAGTGGTTGAGCGTCCACCTAGAAACCAGGAGGTCAGGGTTCGATTCCCAAACTGTGGGCTCGATCCCCATGGTGGGGTGTGCAGGGGGCAGCCGACCGATGATTTTTCTCTTGATTTTTCTCTCATCGTTGACGTTCCTCTCTCTCTCCCTCTCCCTTCCTCTCTGAAATCAATACAAGTATATTTTTTGAAATAGATTAAAAATTGGCGCCGAGACCGGTGTGGCTCAGTGGATAGAACGTCGGCCTGCGGACTGAAAGGTCCCAGGTTCGATTCCGGTCGGGGGCATATACCTTGCTTGCAGGCACATCTCCAGTGTGGGGCGTGCAGGAGGTGGCTGATCGATGTCTCTCTCTCATCGATGTTTCTGACTTGCTATCCCTCTCCCTTCCTCTCTGTAAAAAATCAATAGAATATATTTTAAAAAAAGAAAAAAAAGGTTGGCCACCACCAGCTTCCTCAGAGAAGAGGAGGTGGGCGGACTGTGCGCCCGGGCCCCCAGCAGGCGGGGTCGGCGACCTTCCCCTGGCGGAGGTCGGCAGTCTGGTGCTCTGCCGCAGGGTGATCCTGCTGCTGACCAACTCCTTCGACCTGGAGGATGGCTTCCTGACGGCCAGCAACCTGGAGCAGGTGAAGGACTACCTGGCCTCCACCTACCCCGGCCCGTACAGCAAGGTGTTCCCGCTGATTAGAAACTGCAGCCTCGAGGCAGAGCTGGACACGGTGAGGCGCTGGCAGGAGAAGGGAGAACAGATGACCCCCTTCCCCCCACTTTCCTGGCTGCTGCCCGGGGACGCTGGTCCCTTTGCGTGCTCCCTGCCCTTCTTTTCTTTTCCTTTTAAATGTTAAAAAGGCAGAAAGGACCCTAACCGGTGTGGCTTAGTTGATAGAGCATCAGCCTGCGGACTGAAAGGTCCCAGGTTCCATTCCGGTCAAGGGGCATGTGCCTTGGTTGCGGGCACATCCCCAGTAGGGGGCGTGCAGGAGGCGGCTGATTGATGTCTCTCTCGCATCGATGTTTCTGGCTCTCTGACCCTCTCCCTTCCTCTCTGTAAAAAATCAATGAAAATATATATTTTTTAAAAAGGCAGAAAGGACAGAGAATCATACAACCGGCACCCAGGTGTCTACAGTTGTAAACATTTGTCATGGGGGGCTCAGGTGGGGGGCTGGTCTGCAGAGGGGAGAGCTGGCTCCGGGGTCCCCCACAGCTTAGCGCCGGGAGTGCCGAGGAGCTGTGCGTCCCTGGGTGTGTGACTGGGGGCTTGTCCTGGGGGTGCAGGCCGTCCAGGGCACCGGCCTGGCTTTCATCGTCTACACGGAGGCCATCAAGAACATGGAGGTGTCGCAGCTGTGGTCGGTGCTGTACTTCTTCATGCTGCTCATGCTGGGCATCGGGAGCATGCTGGGCAACACGGCCGCCATCCTCACGCCCCTGACGGACAGCAAGGCCATCTCCCGCCGCCTGCCCAAGGAGGCCATCTCCGGTGAGCGGTGGGCAGGAGGAGGCGGGACTTGAGGAGGGCGGACGGGGGGGGGGGACCAGCAGGCAGATGGGCTCCTCGGGGGGCCGTGTGCCCGTTGAGGTGGCCTCGGGGCTGCAGCAGCCTCACAAGAGTCCTGCCCTCACTGTCCCCCCAGCCCTGGGCATTCCGAGGCCAGGAACCAGGGGCACCTGTCAATCACCTCATGGGTCTGGCTCTGCACCCCAGGGGGATGGAAAGTGGCCACCCCGACTTTGGGAAAAGGCCGAGCTCCCCCTACCTGGCCCCCAGAGCTCCCAGGCCAGGAGAGACGCTGCTCTGTCCTTGTTTACCTGAGGCATAACCACTGGGGCATGTGCACGCCTGAAGCACCAGCTCACTGAACTTGACCTAGGCATCCACCCACCCACGTGACCACCGCCCACTGAGGCCAAGTCCCCTCTGCTCGCACTGCCACCGTGTATGTTTGCTCCCCGCTTTGCTGGGCTCCAGGGACATGAGATCACACGTATGTGCTCCATGTGTGTGGTCCACACCCACACTGTGGGAGACCCGCCCACACCGTCACATTATCCACCAGCTGTCCCTCTTCTGCCCCTGTGATAAGCATGGTAAGAGCGGACACCCCGTCTCTCTACCATTCTGCCCTAGCGGACAGCAGCGTTTTAAGGAAAGAACCTCCTCTTCCAGTCCCTCCCCGCCTCCCCTCTGCTCCACTCCAGCCCTGTGCACCCACCCCCTCCCTTGATGACATCGACACCATCCCCAATGTCCCTCCTCCCAGCCCAGGTCTGTGAGGTCCTAGTCCTCCCCACC